>PVKS010031851.1:0-23068 GCA_004027875.1 Aplodontia rufa
TATACTTTTAGATTAATATATCCTCATGACATTTCCATTGAAAAGAATGTGAAAGCAAATAAATGTGTTAGCTTGTTCGCCTGCTCTTTCTGTAATTAGCCAGTATGTTTCTGGTTCTAAAGGACAGATACCCAACCTGAGCTAATTTAGTCAAAAAGAGAATTGTTTTCTCATTCAACCGCAAGGAAGGAAGTAGGGTGTGGTATAGCTAGAACATTTTGCTCCACAACGCTCATCGTAGCTTCTTTTTAACATTGGCTCATTATCTTCTGCCACCTGGCTTCCTTCATGTGGAGGGGACAGCTCTAGGGATACATCTTTGGGTCCCACTCCCAGGAAGGAATTGCTCTCCTTTTTAAGCACAGATTGAAACATGTGATGGTCTTGCTGGGATTCCCTCGTCATCATTTATGAGGACAGGGTCACCTTTCTATGAGTGTCCTGGTCCAGGGTAGGAGCTTCCTGTAAGGACTATCACTTGGTCAAGAGCATAGAATTTGAAAGACAGTTGCAAGTTCTCCAAGCCAAAAGCTTGCAGACAGCAGGGGGCATTGCCCAAGGGAAGGAAGTGCTGTCCCAGAGGAAGAAAGGACATGTCCTAGGCAGAGCAATCCCTATCCATTATAACTTTGATTCATTTGATACCACCTATTCAGGAATTCCCTTTAAATCTGAGGCAGATTATATATCATTCTCAAGTTCTGTCATTTACAATGCTTTATTTTAATCCAGTTGTAATTTAGGTTTGATTTCTTGATCCATCCCATCAATTGGTTTTTCAGGCTTAACAACAATATTCTTGTTTTCAAACATTTAGAAGACAATTTTTGAAAAATTTCAAACATAACTCTGAATAAAGTAACAAGAAAATTTCTGACCTGTTGTCTATTTCTCCAAATCCCCTATGTATATAACGGTTTGGTTAGTACCTTTCTCTTTTTCCAATCACAACACACACATACACATATTTTTAAATATAATTCTTTGCATGATTTTCTACAACTTTATTTTTCTTTGTTTTGAAGTAGCTAATTTTATGTATCAGTACAAAGTATATGGCCTTTTCTGTTTCATGGTTACATAATTTTTCATTGTATGGATATATGCCCTTCCATTGGACACTTAAGTTGCTTTTAGCCTCATTCTTTCAAAACAAAGGCTAGATAGGTTTCTAACAAGGGTATTCATATCTTAATGTGTATATCTCTGTACCCTTATGTACATAAATCTAGAAGAAGAATTCCTAGAAATGATTAGGTCAAAGTATACCTACCACCATTTTAATCACTGCATTCTGGTTAATCATTAAATTACTATCTCCTTTATTCTATCCTGCCCTAGATGGATGACTGGTACAATTCTTCTCATTTCTGTGCTAATAGCTATTATCTATTCTTTACGTTTGTATTGTGATTTTGTAGACATTTCTCTGCAGAGAAATTGAAGACTTCTTCTGGGCTCTTATGTAGGATGAAATTGTTTCTTGTGCTATAATAGATGTCTTGCTTTGTATTTTGCCAATTTTCAGTGTTGATATTTTCATTTTGTGAATCTTCATATTGTTATTTCATTGTGTTCAATAGAGATAGAAACCTCTGACCAATTATTCTGGCATCTTAGTGAGTATTTCAGTTAAGCATTTTTTCAATAGATTGTAAACCACCAGAAACCCGAAACATATTGTTGTGATTTCTAGATAGCCTAAATTTTAGACTCTTAACCAATGAAAGTTTTTTTTTTCTAATTCATCCTATTCAGCACTCTTGAATGCCTTCTTGGTCCCTCCAGATCAACATTAAAGATATCAATTAGAGAGATGATCTCAGAGCAGGCTCACTCCTGCTCTTGATGAACCAAATGACCCAAGACTTGGGAGCTGCTCTGCAGAAGATCTTTCCCCAGCGCCTCTGGACTGCGAGCTAACGCAGTGATCATTGCTTTCAGAAGGCCCTGACTTCTCTTGTTGACTTCCTATAAGTAAATTATTTTATCTGATTTGATACAATTATCTCCAATAAATAACTCAATCGATTAAAGGAGGTCTAACAGACTTCCTGTGAGCGAAGTGCCTAAACTTCACTTAGTTCTGAACTTTGGGACATCTCTTTTGTCTGCTTGCTCGTTTGATTTGCTATTTTCTTATTTTTAGTTATGTTCTAGAAAGGAAATAGCATTGAATTTTAGCTATTTATATATCGTATAGAGAGAGACATATGTAGACTTACAGCTATGTTAATTTTGGTATCTAGAGATTGAGGATCACAGTGTATCTTTAAAACAGACATTTTAAGTGCCAGAAATGAAGACATAACTATAATATTAAGGCACCAAAACATAATACATTCACATAGCTAAAAACATCTTTGAAACACTTCTCTGTATTTTTCTACTTGATTTCTCTTCCAGTGAAATCAGTCTTACCAATTTCCTATGTCTTTATAGAGGTTTTTAAGCATATGCAAGCAAATAGATGCAAACACATTTTTTCTTTATGTGCAAATGGTAGTGTATTAGATAACTGTCCTGCACCTCCCATGTCATTACGTAGCCATGCGGAAGGCAATACTCGTTCTCCTTTTTCAATAACTCAGATTATTCTACTATATGAGTGTGCCGTTATTTATTTTGCTGTTCCCCACTGGTTGATATTTAAGTTGTTCTCAAGCTGTTTCTTCTACAACCAATGATGCATTTAAAAATAAAATACACACAGATATTTCCTGTGCCAGAATATCTGAATGACAATTATCTGGAGAGGAACACTAGAACAAGGGGTATGCAACTTTGATAGATATTACGTAATTGTCTTCACGCACGATTTTTCATTTTCTACTACCTATTTCCCTTAGTGTAATAGAAAACCTTTTGACATCAGCCAATTTAATAAGTGAGAAATGGCATCTTGGTATAGTTTCAGTTTGCATTGTTCTCTTTATGAAGGAAGATGAAGACTTTCTCATATATTCTTATCTTTTCCCCATTTTTTCCATTCGGTTGGTATTCTTATTGCTTTGTAGGAGTTCTTAATACATTAGGCAAATCAGCCTTTTGCAACACTGTTTGCAGATATGTTTTCCAGCATTTTCGTTTGTATATTCATTTTCTTTGAGGTGGTATGCACCATAGTGAGTTTTTTCAGAAAATTTAATAAGGTCAGGTTTGCCAATCTTTTTGTGTGCGACTTCTGTTATACTTAGAAATATCTTACCCAGTCCTACATATATTCTTTTACTTTTATAAAGAGTGAGATGTGCTTTAATTTGTTGGCATTGTTGATTTTTGAATAAGAGGTCCATTTCTTTCTCTATGACCTGAAATCAATTTTAATCTGTCAAACCAGGTGCTCACACATCTTCACCTCGAAAATGGAGAATTTCAAGCTGCAGTCAGGGTTGATCATCTCTGCTTTAGTTTCGCAATTTTCATGCTCTTCCCAGAAGTCTTCTGGGCATTGGCTGTGAATTCTGTCTTCGGAGCCTCTCTCACTGCCTCTGCATCCGTCTGGGAGAATCAGATATAGCTGAGTTAAGCCTGTTGCCAGTATGTCAAGTTCCGAGAGTGGGATCTTCAATTTCCTACATTAAATTTTGATTTATCTTTTACAATTTAATCTGACCCATTTGAATTTTCTCCTGGAGTGAAATATATAATAGCAAATTAACCATTTTTTCTAGATGATCACCTAGTTTGTTTCACCATTTATTGACTAATCCGTCTTTCCTCAATGATTCTACTTGGGCATTTTAATTATTGCTATATAATCTGTTTTACAGATATATTTCTTTCTTATTATGCTTCTTTCTTGGAGTATTTTGATCTATTTTTGCTTGTGCATTTTCCATATAAAAATTTAATCTGCATGTCTAAAAAATGGTATTTCAAATAGTGATCATATAATTTTTATGAATACATTTAGGAGAGGGTTGTCCTCTTTGTATTGTTGAATCCACCCCTTTTGTTCAAGTCTTCTTTGGTATTTTGGAGGAACATTTTTAAGTTTCCTTTATGTAAAACTTTACTTGTTGAATTTATTCCTAATGTTATATTTCTTTGTTACTGTTTTTGTAAATGAGGTCTTTTGCCATTTCATATTCTAATTGAATTTATTTGTATATGTGAAGACTTTTGATTTTTAATATAAATTTCATACTCAATCACTTTATTGAGTTATCTTACTGTGTTTTTTGTTCATTTTCTTAAGTTTTCTCAGTGTACACATCATTTGAAACTAAGGTTGATTTCATCTTTTCCTCCTTTCCAGTATCTTACACCTGCATTTTTTTCTCTTGTCTAATTGCATGGTCTAATAAGCCAGAAATTTTAATTGGTTTGCTAAGACTCAGAAGGGAAAGATATAAATTTAAGCTGAAGATTCATCATTTCATGAGACACCTAACCTATGATGACTCATTATAGTTGATTCATCTTACAGTAGCACAGCAGCTGCTGTACATGAGAGAGGGCCAAAGAAAGCAAGCAAGCCCGGGTATCGGAAGCCCAGCATGCACTCGTTTAACTACCTTTCCTCTGGAGAGAGCAAAGGCTCACGTAAATGTCTTTGCTGATATCTTTGGGAAAATTGGAAGTCAGGAAAAGATGGCAGAGACCCTAGATTTGTGTCTGCAAAGACTTTTTGGACATTCCAAAGTTCTTTTAGAAATCCACACCGTTCTTCAACTTCTCTCTTTTCTCCACTCTCTTTTCTAAAACATTCAAATATCTGTCTCCCACTTCCCTCCATCAGATTTCTGGCTATTCACACACCCCTGAATCCACAACAACTTTCCCTGAATGACTTTATTTGTAACTCCATGCACATATGTGCAGTCCATGGAAATGGATCATAGCTGTGGCTAGACCAGTGTCCGTGGGCAGTAGGGGGGAGAATCTATTTATCAATTTTGTTGTGTGTGAACAAATGAATGGAAAGAATGGAAGTAGGATCGGTGAGTTTGTAGCTGTATTACAGGACACTTGGCATAGAAGAAAGTTAAGATTGGGTGGAAACTTAATGGTGAAGAAAAAGGGAAGGATATTGACCAGTTTATTCACTCGTTGCTTAGAGTACACGATGGCTATGGAAATGCACCTCTCATCTCTCCAGTGATAAGGCATGGAATTAACTGGTGGTGTCAACTGCTGTGTTCCAAAATCCTTCAGTTGTCTTTGCTGGGGCCATCAGGGACAGTCCCCAGGTGATGACTGCAGGTTGCAGGGGCAGCTCCTCCGAGGGATGGCACAGGTTCAAGAACAGCTCGCTTGCCTTACTGAGCTTTGTTAGAACTTCCATGCAGTCTCAGACTCTTCCCCCAAACCTTTCCACCTTCCCTGTTTCCTTCATAATGCTCATACCTGCATCACCATCTGATTTCGCTAACCCAGGTTAGCAGAGTGGAATCGCCTGGAGCAGGTTTGCAGGATAAGAGCAGCAGGAGGAGAAAGCTTCTGCGCTTCCCAGCATTGTCTGTCTTACAGATCCCTTTCTACTTTTTCTAGGTTGTATCTGTCTGCCAGTCACCGGTCATGCCGTGACCACACCTTCTTTTGTTCACTGTCCTGATATGGCCCTTGTCCTTGTCCCCACTCTGAACTTCCCATTTCTCTTTCAACCTAAGAAAAACAAAGTTTTCTGAGCAAAGCTGGCAGTCTCCATTGGCAGCTACCACACCCTAGTTTTCTGCTTCTTCTGCTGAAGCACTGCTCATTTGTGGGCTGCCTTTATAACAACACATTGAAATGGACATTTTCATTGTCGTAAAATTGCAGAGACCAAAGCTTACGAAATAGGTGTTTAGTACCAATGAATTCCAATAGGAAGTACCAGAGACAACTCTGCAAAATGTCAAAACCACCCATTGACCTCATTTCACCACCCATTCAGGCTGAAGGACAAAAGAAAAGAGAAAAGCAATTCACAGCAGTGGAGCACCTAGCTCCTTCTCCAGTCTCCACGAAGCTGCTGCATGCACCCTGGAGAGAGAAGCTCCTATTTATCCCACTCCCTGCTGGACACAAAGCCCCACTGGCCCACCTTGATCCTCCCAGAGGAGTAGCATGGAGAAAGCCCTAGGGAATAATGGGCGCCCTTCCTTGGAGTCTGAGAGAGGCGGGAGTGGTTCTGCCTCCTGGGGAGGATGGCATAAAACCTGCACTTCCATCATCTACCTGATTAAAGCTCTAAATGGCCACCTTGAAAGGTACAAAACATCCCGAAGATTCTTCATCCAAGAGGGCCACTGACTCACGTAAGGAGAACCTAGCCCGAGCAAAAAAGCCGTAAGGTGGAAAACCAGGGAATTGAGGGTTGCTGCAGAGCAGTGGGGCACGTAGGTGTCCTTCCAGGGTGATTAAAGAATCCACACTTGTGCCAAGGGAGAATGGTCGCATTTGGATGCCTGCCCCAAGAAGGGCAGTAACACACAAGGAAAGGACAAAGAGCTCTAGACCAGCACAAAGACCTCAGCCCCTTTTCTCTACAATCTCCTCCTCCCTGTCCTGGTATCAGAAGAGGCAGGGCAGAGATGGGCTCAGTAAGAAGGAGTGAAAGAGTGAGATATTCCTGCTCTCCACTCAGGTTTCCAAGTTGATGGTCAGAAATGACTAGGGAAGGGGCTGGAGCAGTGGCTCAGCAGTTATGGTGCTTGCCTGGCAAGGATGCAGGTTCGAACCCCAGCACCATGTACACAATGAAGTGTTAGAGCAATGAAAACCAGATGAAAAACTAAATAAAATTGATTCTCTCTCTCTCTCTCTCTCTCTCTCCCTCTCTCTCTTAGGAAAGAAGGAAGGAAGGAAGGAAGGAAGGAAGGAAGGAAGGAAGGAAGGACGGACTAGGGGAGAAGAAATTCTTTAAACTAGATGCAGTATGGAACTTCTAATATAGACAGGATCTGCCCTAAATGTAACACAGGGGAAGGGAAGGGAGATAAAATAAAACATTTTCGAGGTGATAGCTGATGAGAAAAATAAGTCATTTTCTATTTCTAGCCCATTAAATTTAGCTCATTTAATAAATTTGCTACAAATCAATATATTGTTTTATTTAAAATAGCCTTATATAATAAAATATGAGTTAAAATGGATCCACCTAACAAAATTAATAGGTTCTTTAAGGGAACTCTATGACTTATTTCTAATTCATGTCATTCTTCATTAGGGAAAAGGATCTTTCAGTCCCTGGGATTGTTCCAATTTCGTGGGCATCAAATTGCGTAACCCCCACAGATCCCTGTATTCCTAACTCATGGAATAGACAGATACCCTCCTAATATCAAGAGATGTTCCTTGTGATTTTGTTTTTATACTGTAAGAACACCATATTCATTCATATCTGGCCAATGTTGTATAGATTTAGGAGCATGGAAAGCATATTATTTAGTTAACTATCACATATAATTTAAAAACTAGTTAGTTGCAATAAATTAATGGTTGCTCGGCAACCATAGAGCCGAGTTTTTGAAAGAAAGCACTCCATTACTGTTCAGATCAGAACAGCAAGATTTGTTGACATATTCTGAGCTCTTGTTGAATTCTTTACGATGGAACCAAACCCTGGGGTAGACAAAGGCAAAAACAAGGGAACACTCACAATTTACAGCTCGGTTAATTTTAGAAGAGTAGAGTGGAAGTAAATTGCATCTCATCTCTTAGCTTGGGTTAGAACTGCCCAATTTAAGAACAAGTACTAATTAGCTGAAAGTAAAACTCAGCTGTGACTTGGCTAAAAATGGGACCTCTTGCAAAAATGTACTTCAAACTGAGAGTGATGAAGCAGATTCACTTTGCATGTGGAAACTGGACTCATACTGACAAAACAACATGTGGCTTGAGAGTTTGGGGATATTTTTTAAACTTCAAGGCATTTTGTTAAAGAAATGGCCGTCTAGCTTGCCCATCACATAACTAGAATTAAAATCCAGACTGGCACTTTGGGCTGAAACTCTTTAGATGAGAGTGTCTCTAGCCAAATTAACTTGTTTGGCTAAGGGTCAATCTAATATCCAAGAAAAGATCTGGGAATAGGAATAGCATTTATAATAAAAAGGAAGGGATAAGAGGCAGGCTCTGGATATTTGGAGTTTGCCAACAGGGAATGGGAAATGCATATAAGCTTTGGAGAAATTTAGGCAATCCTTTTAAAGCTTTACCTTAGTAGTGACTTTAAACTAAAAGGACTGAATGGTGGATTAGCATATTTTATTTTGAAAATCCTCTCTGCTTAGCTTTTGAGTAGGATTTTATTAGAACAAAAAAAGTAGTTTTGATGTTGATGCCTGAATGAATGAACCTTTTGCTGCGACTTTCTGCCTTATAATATTTCTTATAATTCTGGAAGTGCCACCATTTCCATGTTAACATTTGTTAATCCACTCTGGAAAGAGACAAGACACTAGACAGGCAGCTGCCTCATGGAAGGGGTGTGGTGAGGTTGGATGTAGATGATGGATCTCTCTCTCCTCGTTACACTTTTGTACTACTTGAACTTTTTACCATATGAATTTATTAATAATTCAACACCAGAATTAAATTTTAAATGCAGGCAGTTTAAAGACAAGCAATTGTGGTGTGATGGAGAGAATGAGATCTGGAATCATAGACCTGAATTTGAAGCCCATCTCGGCCTTGTCAGTGCTTAGGAGATCTTGCATATGTTATTTGACGTCTCTGAATCCCTGTTTTCCTTGCCCTTTACATGGGATAGAACACAGCCATTCCCTGGTATGCCTGGGAGATTAGTTCCAGGATCCCCACAAAGACCGAAATGTGCATGCTCACCATCCCTGCTATAAAATGTTCCTGGTATTTGCATAGAACCTGTGCACATGCGTTGGATACTTTAAGTCACCTTTAGACTTATACCTAATGCAAAGTAAACTGCTGTTATACTTCATTGTTTAGAGAATAATAACAAGAAAACATTCCAATGGCAGACAGGTTTTTTATTTATTTATTTATTTATTTTAGTTGGTTAAATTATGGAACTCATGGTATGGAACACACGGATATGGAGGGCCAATGGTACCTAATTTACACGTCCATGGTCATGATGAGGCAGGTATAATCCCTATGGCTGACCTGTAACAGGGTGTGTGTTCCATGGACTGAGACTGAGACTATTAGAAGTATTCAATGAAGTCAGTAAAAATAGCTTTCCATCCAATCCCCTACAATCTCTACAGAGACAATAAGCATGTTTGTAATATCTCAGTCAAATTTGAACCTGGGAACATGATCCTCTCTTATCCTGGTTAGACTTACCTTGGCTCCGACTCCTCAGCCCTTCTAGAGGGAATCAACATAGTATTGAGTCCCATACAGCTGTTTGTGTGTGTGTGTGTGTGTGTGTGTGTGTGTGTGTGTGTTACTGGGGATCACACCCAAGGCCTCAAACAACTCAGGATAGGGATATGTCTCCATGGTAGAATGCTTGCCTAGCACGCAACAGGCTCCGGGTTCAATCCCTAGCATGGTAAAATGAGTACCTAAATAAATTATATTTTCCTATTTGTGGAGACAATATTATTCTCAGGAAACGAGTTTCTTTGTTCATGTATCTCAGTTTCTAGAAATTTGATTTGCTTCAGAAAGGTCTTATATTTTCAAGTTTTCAAAGATCTGTCCCCAAGATTTTAAAACTTTTTGTTTTGTTTACTCCTGTCTCTGGAAAGGAGCATCTGCTGTCTTTTCCCCCCTCTGACATCATGTTTCCCCTCTGCTGACTGCAGGCTCCTGGGAATCCCCACTGTATTACCTTCAGTGGTCACTAGGTGGAGGTAGAGACACACCTCTGAGGAGGCAAAGGCCACAGATTTTGGCAATGTGGCCTGGCTCTGGTTCTTCCTTTGGAGGGTGAGCAGTAAGGACAATTGTTTAACATTAATTAATTTGTAAAAATGAGGTACACATAGTAATAGCAGGAACAATCTCAAGCAAGAGTCTTTTCATATTACCTTGAGTTACTGAAGTTGGCAGCATCCAAAGAAATGGGAGGCTTGCTCTAGTACAGATTCTAGTGGAACAGGCTCAATCCCTCCATCTATCCTCCGTTCTGTGTCTTTACACCACATATCCACATGTAATCACAAAGTGCACAAAGCCTTTTTGCACGCTGTGGGAGCATAATATGTGCATGCTGTGGTCCTGCAGATCATGTATAAGCTGGGCTTGTCTGCAGAATGCGACTGGTCCAGGAAAAGCAGTGGGCATTAGCTACAAATTCCTTCAGTTGAAGTTCTCTCTTGTCAAATGCCAACAAATTCTTAGAACCCAACATACACACGCACACAGAACACCAAAGTCACAAACTGGATCATTTTCTTCATTGAGAAAATTCATACAATACAACATGACAACATCAGCAATGTTTGCAATTCGTGAGTATGTCATTGATCTGAGCAGGAACTACATACCTGTAAACTTATCCTGCATCACTGAGTCAGGGTGTTGACAGTGCATGCACTCACATGCTTCTAAGCATCCTACAACAGCCATGACCAGAAGCACCAAGCCTGCACTTTGGAATCAGCCAGGCCTGGGTGAAATCCAACTTCTGTCCAGGTGTTTCTTAACCTCTGGGGACTTTGCACTCTTCACCCATAAAATGGAGAAAATAACCTTTTATTAGCAGGCCATTATGAGCATTTAGAAATAATGTATGCAATATCGAATAATGTATGCATGTCGAATACGGCATGCCAAGTTTCATTCATGCGCAGCTTAGCCATGTCTGTGGCATTTGGAGACACTCCCATCCCTCCCTTTTGTACCCCAGCTTCCTGTCCTATTGTCAGCCAGCTGAGCTGATGTCCCCTGGATTTTGTTTGCAGAACTCTCTGCATTGCACCAGCCCCAGCCTCTTTTCTTCACCTCCTGGCACTCACTGCCTCTGAATCTTCCCTTCACTTCCCCAAGTCCTCTGCCATTCTGTTTTACATAGACCAATCCTTTCTAATACCAAGTACAGATGATCCTGGACTTTATTATGGTACTATGCCCTGTACAACCATCCTAAAGTGAAAATATCATAAGTTGAAATTGCATTTAGCACATCCAACCTACAGAACATCATAACGTAGCTCAGCCTACCTTAAACATGCCCAGCACACTAGATGAAGCAAAGTCATCTAATATAAAGCCTATTTTTATAACAAAGTGTTAAGTATCTCATGTACACACATAGATGGGCATTTTTTAGACATTATGGGAAGCAAAAGCACACAACAGAACATCCAGATAGGCTGACAACAGAGCACACTGCAGGGTACCCTGTCATTTACTGTCATCTCTGCCCACCTGACTGGGAGCTGCTCACGGCCGTTGCCCACTATCAGAGGAGTGTTGCACACATGTTGCTAACCTGGGGAAAGATCAAAATTCAAAGCTTGAAGTACAATTTCTACTGCATGTGCATTATTTTCACACCATTATAAGACTGAAAAATCATAGCTCAAAAAATCAGAAGTCAAACAGGTCAAGCCGGGAACTGCCTATACTTTCTTCCTTACCTGGCTGCCAAGTCTCCACCTCTTAAGTTGTCTTGACACCTATTCATTGTCTCATCTCTCTCCACCTTCCTCAAGTCTTCATTTTCCTATTCAAATTTACACCAACACAGGCTACATTTATTTCAATTCAAGGAAAGAGTTATAAATACAACCCATACGTACATAAGAAATGAGCCAATGTATATCACTACACAAGGCAACCTTTTACTAATTTTCTTTCATATTTTGTTCCTAAACTTCTGACACTGTAATCCTGCATGATAACTTATTTCAATGCTTACTTATATAATTCATGTCATAACTCAGCTCGGGGAGGTCTACCCAGATGCCTTATACCCTGTCTCCCTCCTCACACACAATATTCCGAGAGCATCACCCGCCATCAACACCCACCTCCCTCTCTTGGGAGTCCCCCAAATCACTGCTACCAACATTTTCTGTCTGGGCCCCCATATTAATTCATTTTCTGCTGCTATAACTAAATACCTGAGATCAGGTAAATTATAAAGAGTAAAGAGTTACTTAGCTCATGGTTCTGAGGGTGGGACGTCTGAGGGTGATGACTCCAATGTCCCGTTAGCTTTAGGGAGGGCCTCATGCTACAGCACACCATGGTGGAGGGTATCACATGGCCTGACCGAGCAAACATTCTGGCTCGGTTCTCTCTTCCTCTTCTTATAAATCACTAATGGCACCATGAGGACCCTACCCTTATGATCTCATCTAGTCCTAATTACCTCTTATAGCCCCCACTTCCAAATTCCAAAAACATATCACTTTGCAGATGAAGCTTCCCACATATGGATTCTAAAGGACCCTCCCAACTCTTCTCTTTTTTTGTGATTAATAAGAATTCATTAAGTTTGATAGAGTTTTTCTTCTTTTTTTAAAAAAAATCTTAAAAAGATCATTGAAAGTTTAAAGCAAAATTAGTAACAAGGTATTATGGGGTATGTACATATGTAAATATTATAAATGACATTATGTTAGACATAAGAGGAGTGAGAATGGGATGCAAGTGGGTTGAGAAGGTGATGGGGCATATGGAAGAACTTTTATTCATTTGGATATTTGTTACAAGGATGTTAAGCTTTTGATAACTCATGCTTTCTTTTCTAATTTTTTTAATTAAGGGATTGAGTTGTTGTACAATCATAAATGCATATAAAGTAACAACAAGATATGCATTTAATCCTAAACCATAGTTACGCCCACATTGCCCACACCAGTCTCCTGATTCTTCTATATTATTCCCCAATAGCAAATATAAATGTCCATATATATAAATATATATGTATAAGATTGTGAATTTTCCAGAATTAAATGATTGCATAAATATTATTTGACTTCTTGGGAGGGGGTAAAGATGATGCTACATTGTTGATTGTCTCCATCGATCCCTCCCTTTCTTCCCTTTCTCTCCCATTCCCCTTTTAATCTCTCCCCCCCCCCCACACATATCTATGGTTTCCATAGATTATGTGTTGTTATGCTCTTGGTGGTTCCAATACATGAGTTGGACTACCTTTTATCTAAGGCTAGGTTAGACCTAGCCTCCACAAATGACGGGAAACATTTGACCCTTGACTCTCTGGGTTTGGCTAACTTCACTCTGCATAATTTCTTCCATTGCCATCCATTTACCTTCAAATGCCATGATATCATTGTTTGAAATAGCCTAGTAGAACTCCATTGCACATATATCTCAGAGCTATTGGATCCATTCATTCAGTGACAGGCATCTGGGTTGATTCTATAATTTAGCTATTATAGATTGAGCTGGTATGAACATTGATTTTGCTGTGTTGCTGTAATGTATTGATTCTAACTCCTCTGAGAAAATACCCAGAAGAGGGATAGACGGTTCGTACAGTGGATCCATCCCTGATTTAATAAGGCTTGGGTCTCCTGCTTCCAGTCTATATGTATCTCACATACAGGAGCAGTTCCAGGTATGCTCAGTAGATGGCCTTCTCTGCACTGCGGCCCCACAGGGTTGCTCCTACCATGGCTGACCTACCTTCTAGGGGAGGGGTTCATGTTTCTTTGAATCTCTAGTCTTGCTTACAAATTCATCAATGGATCCTTTCATCTATCATCATCTGTCTAGTTTTTTTTTTCTCCGTTTCATATTTTAGCTTTATTTATGCTCCCCTGGAAAAATCATTCTAGGACTTGACCATGAATCTTTGCTGATTTCCATTGGTCCCTGGAGCATTCTAACCGATTTGCAGCATGTATTACCATAAACTCGTCTATTAGTTATTACATCTCTCTTTTGCACATTTTCCTCCCCACTCCACCTTCTTTGTCATGGAGCAGATTCATGTTTAATCTCTATCATCAACCCTGATTAATCATGGGAACTTGGACCATGATTTACATATAGAAAAATGTAGATGATCTCAGATTGTTGTTCCAACTCTGAAACTTATTGGGGACTTGATATGCACCTGTTTCTTAAAATTTTTGTGTTTTTAATTTCCTCCAGCTCCTAAGAAGTGAAGCCCATAAAGTCTCTGAGAGGTTGGATGTCAAGTCACGTGACTCAGAACTGAGAACTGACTCAGCATTGCAGAGCTGGAGGCTAAACTGGTCGCAGATCCACATTTTTCAACTGACTGTTTTCCAAGGGAAAAATGAAATGCAAGGCAAAGAATTTGGGCCCCTAGGAAAGCTACTCTTCTGCATGTACAGCTCCTCCTACCAGAGAGGTTTTCGGCTCAAACTTTAGAGTGTTCTGGGGGTCTCTGGAAGGTCACTCATCTGTGACAAAGAAATAAAATAACCTGGCAGAAACCAGTTAGCTATCCTTTGAAATCCAAACTCCTTTGGGGGAAGTTCCTGCTTATAAGATAGCTTTCCCAATGCTCTCATAGTTGGTTTAATGCCAGCTGAGTCTTCCATAAAATGTCTACTTAACATGACTACAGATAAATGCATGCCAAGAGATGAACCTTGGAGAAGACCAAGGCCCAGCTGAAAGTGAGCATGAGAGCTCAGGGGAGTCCCCATTTTCTGCCCGAGTACACTTCTTTTTCAAACTTGAAGTCAAACATCCCTGATTCTGAGGAGCTCTCCTTCATTTCCCCTGCTTCTGTCTGAGTTTGATGGTCCGCCTCTGTACTGCCATACCACCCCGTTCAGACCTCTGGGGACACTCGTTAAATCAGCTGGGCGCCAACCTGTTCCGCTCCCTCACCACACTAAACTGTTCATGGATCAGCGAGCCTGGATTTCAGCTGTGAATCACCAGTGCCTAGTGTAGTGCCTGTTACAGAGCCTAGAGCAGAGTTCAGTGGAGGGGGTGAGGACTTAGGAAGGTAAAATCAGCAGAGGAAGAGAAGAGAGAAAGGAGGAAGTGAAGAAGAGAAAAGAAACAGGAGAGGAAAAAGAGTGGAAACAAGAGGAACCGGTGGAACTACTGAAAGGTGGCTCTGGATCAGTCCTCCTCTGGTAAGCCAACTCCTCTAATAAGGGCCATCTATACTGCTCTTCATCCCTGGGTATTAATTTCAACTCCCATTCTTCTACATCCCACAGCCCTCAAAATACTGGAGTAGCCCCCTTTCCCCAAAATACGGCTATTCACTAAGATGGTTGTTGGCCTTTCAGAGAAGACCTTGGCATTGCTACTGAATATACTTGTCATGGTTTCTGGGTGTCCAACTTCTCGTACTTTGGCTTCTTTTTCATGTGATCTGAGAACTGCCCCAAATCTGGAGACTGGGCAAAGGATCATAATTTTCCATTTTGCTGACGGCCTTAGCCTTTTCATTCATTCCTGATGTCTTTTTTTTTTTTAAGAGAGAGAGGGACACAGAGAGACAGAGAGAGAGAATCAATTTCATTTAATTTTTCCATGAGGCTTTCATTGCTCCAACTCTTCATTGTGTGTGTGGTGCTGGGTTTCGAACCCGTGTCCTCGTGGATTACAGGCAAGTGCGGTGACTGCTGAGCCAGTGCACCAGCCCCATTCCAATGTCTTTTGATTAGGATATTAATCTGTATGCTTGTGGGTTGCTCATCATATCTCTTGCCCCATGAATAGCATTTTCTGTCAACCATCTCCAAAGACCATGTTATTCAGACTCCTAACTTTCACTTCAACCTTTGTGGCTACTCAGATAAGTGTGTATACTTTATATCTGACACTTAAGTAATGCCACCTGACCTCTGCTGTCTTGATTATCTGTGTCAAGATTATCTGTGTGCCATTAGAGAAGACGATATTATGACTTTTGAAATCAAATGGATGGAGATGGAAGGAATTATGCTAAGTGAAGTATCCCAACCTCAGAGACTCAAGGGCCGAATGGTTTCTCTCATCTGTGGAAGCTAGAATACATGGGGAAGCAGTAGGTTAAATGACTAACGTAACAATAACTTCAAATTGTATGATTCTCAGTGTAATAGGGGGATGGCTCCTTAGGATACTTGGAGGCGTAGGGAGGGCGAGGTGGTGGGAGAAGGGTATGTGAAGAACTCCTAGGATACTGGAGAATGGCAATATAGGGGAACCATCTCAGAAGCAGATGTTATTCCTCCATGAGATACCCATTTAATGCAAGAGTTCTTCTGGGGGAAACTGCAACAGGTGAAACCCAAGGTGGTCATCCATGTTTTGGCATTACCCCTGGATAACTATGTATATATACATTGGTCATTGATGGTTTGATAATGTTTCCCTCTCATTTGTATCTCTATATACTCTTAATAAAAAAAAGATTATCTGTGCTGCTAGGAAGTTTTATTCTGTAACAGCCCCTAACATAAGCATCTCAGCTGTAATGCACATTTTTAAAAAAATTTATTGAGGAATTGAGTTTTGGTATAATCATAAGTGCATATGTAGTAACAAAATGATATGCCCCTGATCCTAATCCAGAATCACCCCCACATCACCCATACCCTAGTCTCTTGACTCTTCTATATTTCCCCCATAACAGATATAAATGTTTATATATATACACACACATACATGATTGCATATTTTTTGGAATTAAGTGATTGCAGAAGTATTATTTGATTTCTCGAGGGGTAAAAAGTAAGCTACATTATTGATTACTCACCTAGATCCCTATTATGCCTCCCTCTCCCCTCCCTCCATCTTCTTCCCTCCTCCCCACACATATATCTATGGTTTTCCTAGATTATGTGTTGCTTTGAGTTTGGTGAGTCTAGTACATGAGCTTGACCTTTCACCCAAGCCCAGGTTTTGTTCCAGCCTCCACAAATGGAGTTCTACCCAACTATTAGAAGCAACGATATTACACCATTTGAAGGTAAATGGATGGCAATGGAAGATATTATGCTGAGTAGAATTAGCAAAACCCAGAGACTCAAGGGTCAAATGTAATGCACATTTTTTAAAGTCATCTTGCTAGATAGGGTGTCATCCAGGTGTCTGAGGAATATGATCAGCTGGTAGGTTCTTCTGTCTTAAATAGTAGGACAATTGCAGCATTTCCACTTTTCCAAATCTTTCAATCCTTTTTTTATAGCCTTCCGAGGCATTTTTGGCATCTCCATTTCCTTTAATGAAGGCTGTTACTTTTTCCAAATTTCCATGAATCAGCAATAGCATACATTAGATTCGTTTTCTAGGCACCTTGCAAAGTACTACAGTCTGCATGATGACGAAGTGGATCCATCTCAACATTCTCTCTTATCCAGCTTTACATTCCATGCTCTTGAAGCTCTGGAACTATAAGCTAAATTAACCTCCTGTCTTGATAAATTCCTAGCCTCAGCTTTTTATTAGGGCAACATACAATGGAGTAATACAACCTCTAATTTTCATATGTTGCTATACATTGAGCTGAGCCTCTCATTTTCTCTCTTCCAAATGGGCACTTAGCAATAGCTACTAAGTTCCACAGTCCTTAGAGTTAGTGTTTTCCATGAACTTTTCAAATACTAGTTTAACCGGAGGGAAAGAATCTTAATTGCATTTGCTTTATCGTATAATCCTTTTCTAGGGTCCATCAATATGCTCACTGATATCTAGCTAGGGAACTTGGATCCATCTCTAGATTCCTTGATTTCTGGATCACTTCTAAAATCAACTGACTTGGATTGCATGTTCCAGAAACAGTGCCTGAGATAGAGATTCTTGTGGAAATGATTTACCCTGGAAGCACTATGTGGAAGGGAGAGTGAGAGAAGCAGGACAAGGCAAGGGAAGAAAGCTAACCAAAGCTGTTTTCCTAGTTGAAGGTCAAGACTGTCTCAGAAAACCAGAAACAATGAACAAAAGATTGGGAGATCATCCCCATGGTTCTTTAAGGAAAGAATTGCTCCTTCGATTTTGGCATATGATAAAATAAATTGAATGACTTTTTGGATCTCTCTGTCAATCATTCTCTCTTGGATGGTGGGCTTTCCTTGGGAAAGAGTAGAATTTGGTTATCCAGTTATGTGCAACTCTCTGAAGAAGGTGAGGTTATGAGCAGCTGCAGAATGGGTACAATAGCCCTGAAGAGGGGATGATGAGTAGGAAGTATAAGAGCTCCCAAAACATACAATTTTCCAAAAAGTCATCTAAGGTAAGACAGACATTTTGATATCCAGTGTGAGAGTAGTCAAGTATACAAATGGAGCTGGCTTAAGTAGACAGAAGACCCAACTACAGGAAAATTTCAAAATTGTTATAAATAAATTACTGATCAGTTTACATTTGTAGGACCAACGCTCTGGTTAATCTTTATAAAATCACAACATTTCTTGAAGCCTCCAGCACTGCTGTTAACAACCTATTTTCAAAAAGTGAATAGGAGGTGAAAGTTTAAAAAGTATCCAAATCTTTTATGGTGGTGAAGAAAACAGATTTAAAACTTGATCACTTCTCTAAGAATAGTTCCTAGTGTTAACTCTATGACAAAAATTTCCCATAAATCTAGATAAACTAAGAGAGCATTTGTATACATGATAGATTTTGTGGAAAACTGTTCAAAACAATTTTGAACTGCACATGTTTATGGGCTGCTTGAGAATAATAGAAAATATATTCAGAAGAAAAATCAGTGAAAAAATTGTTTCACCAAGGCCAGGCTGTTTCAACATACTGGAAATAAAGATGGAAGGATTGAGGGATTATCCCTCATGCAAACATCTATCTGGCTAGACCAAGGGATGATCAACATCAAAGTCATCTGTGATAACACTGTGAATATTTTAAAACACCTCAAAAACATTAAGTGTTAAGGTGGTTTTTGTTTTTGTGTTAAACCCAATGTATATATCTAGTTTAAAGATATATACAAGACTATAGCAGCCCCCACTAAAGTAATTTGAGGCAAGTGTTCACTAAGAACAACCAAATACCTCAACATAACCCAACTTCCTGTCCAGTTTAACTAAAGTCCTCAAATTTAAATCTGGACTAGATAAAAAGTTTGTACCTACCTGTCCAGAGTAAATACTGTCTACCTAAGACTTTGACTGTTCTACATACAATATGGAATTTAATTTTCAAAAGATTATGAAAGAAGAAAAAGAAGAGGAAGGGTGAGAAAAAGAAGAAAAATAATCCATTTTCAAGAAAAAAGAAGCTATAAAACTAAATGCAGAGCTGATCCAGATATGGTAACAATTAGTGAGTGACTTTTAAACAGCTCTGATTGAGAAGGGAGCCTACAGACTGCGTGTCCTGTCAAAAAGGATGGTTGTTGATAACTACAATTTAAGAAAAACATTTGTAGTCTTTTGAGATTACACTAAGAATATGCAGCAAGTGAGGAAAACATTCAGGAAAGAAAATCTACTAAAACTGGGTAAGGGCAGTGGGAGTCTGACATGGGAACCATGGCCCTCTGTCTTCCTCCCTCCTCCTGGCTGGATGGGATGGAAAATGCACTCTGGGCAGGTGCAGCTAGGACACTGAGCTTCTTTCCACACCCCGCACTGAGCCCCATTGTACCCTCCCAGAAGCAGCAGATGGCCATCATTTCTTCTCCCTCTCTTCCCCCACACACTGCAGAAGCTAATTTCCAGGAAAGGGAAGACATGGGGTCCGAGGTCCTCTTTTTTGCTTATTCCTTGTTCAAAGGGCAGAATCCTACCTCAGGAAAAGAACATTGAGAATGTGGGGCCCCATTCATCCTCAACCATAGGGTGGAGGCGCCACACCAAAAACAAATCCAGAAATTCAAAAGCTATACCCTGCCTAACACCATGCAGCTAAAGCGAAATGTTACTGAGAGAATGGCAAAGCTGCCACCACCTCCAGTTCCAGAGCCATGACTCCAAGAAGTGCTTTCCCCAGTGGGAGAGTCAAATCGTTAAAGAAAAACTCAGGAAGAAACTGACCTCATTTGAAAGAGTGTGGGTAAGTTCCAGTCTAAGAGCACTGTCAAAAACAATGGAGGTTTTAGTAGAAAGCAGAAAAAAGTCTGCTAAATACATAATGGAAACAAGATGGATTATCAGCCAGATAGTTCAACAAAGAGAGAGGAAGAGAGAGGTAAGAAGTGCCTTTCTGGTGTCAGAACAAATCTCCAACTGTCACCTCAAAAATTACCTTTGTAAAGGAATCCAAGCTTAACTGAATCAGCCTCTGGAGCAGCTTGAGCATTTAAAAAAATAATAGAACAATGAACTGACAGTTAGTGGAGACCCATAGTTGGGTATGATGAGAGCAACAATGAAGGACACCCCTGTTAAGCCACTTTAGGATGACGGTAGGTATGCCTAAGCCTACAACCTCTGAGGAGCAACACTATAAGGTACACATGGCCAGAGGAATAGATTTCACCAGAATAGTCCAACCAGGACATCCAACAAATCAGCATGAAAACTATAATCGCAAGCCCCTGAAGGTGGGATATCAGTGTCTATATGAACAATCTAACATCTAAAATGTCTTGTTTTCCACAAAACGAATTGTCAAAGAAAAAATAATATTCAAAGGAACAGGAAAACATGGCCCATACACAGGAGAAAAAGCAGACAACAGAAACTGCATGAAAGAAGGACCAGATGCCATATTTGACATTTAACTCTAAATGTATTCAAAGAATTAAAGAAAGCAAATACTTAAGAAATAAAGGGAAGGGGCTGGAGTGGTGGCTCAGCGGTTATGGCGCTTGCCTGGCATGCATGAGTACACAGGTTCAAACCCCAGCACCCACATACACAACTAAGTGACAGAGCAATGAAGGCCATGTGAAAAACTCAAATAAAAAATTGTTTAAAAAAAAGAAGTAAAGGGAAGCACAATAACAATGTTTCTCTTCATAAAGAATATCAACAAAATATCAAAATTATAAAAAGGGCCAAATGGACATTCTAGAGTCTAAAAGCACAATAAATGAAATGAAAAATTCACTAGAGGAGCTCAACAATATTATTAAACGGACAGAAGAAAGAATTAGTGAGCTTAAATATAGATCAATAGGAATTATGTGATCCAAAGAACAGAGACAAGGAAGGAAGGAAAGGGAAAAGAAAAAAAAAGAAAATGTCTCCAAGAAATACGGGACACCACTATATGTAATGGTTTGACCAGAAGTCCAGAAAAGATAAAGAGGAGCATTAAGAATATCCAAAGGGCCAGGCACAGTGGTGCATGCCTGTAATTCCAGTGCTTGGGAAGCTGAGGCAGAAAAATCAGAAGCTCAAGGTCATCTTCAGCAACTTAGCAAGGCCCTAAGCAACTTAGCAAGACCCTGTCTCAAAATTAAAAGTAAAAGGGGCCAGGGATTTGGCTCAGTGGTTAAGCGACCCTGGGTTCAATTGCTGATACCAAAAATTAAAATAAAGTAAAAATTTAGTTTAGAAAGATGACTCTACACATTCACAAAGGGCAAGAAACTCCTAGTAAAATAAATGCAAAGAGATCTACAACACATATATAATAATACACTGTTGAAAGACAAAATAATGCAAATCAGCAAAACAAAAATGACTTCTCACATATAAGGGAATCTCAATAAGGTTAATAGCTGAATTCTCATGAGAAACAATTGAAACCAGAAGGAAATGGGTCCATATTTAAAGTACAGAAAGAAAAAATGGTTCACCAAGAATCCTATACTCAGAAAAACAATCTTTAAAAAAATGAAGGCAAAAAAAAATTCCATATAAACTAAAAGAGTTTGTTGCTGGCAGATCAACCTTACAAGAAATTCTGAAGAAAGTTCTTCATAATGAAAGTAAGTGACCTCAGACAGAAGTTACAATTCACACACAAAAAAAGAGCGCTGGTAAAGGTTATTCTTTTTTTTTTTTTTTGTTTTTTTTAAAGAGAGAGGGACAGTGAGAGAGACAGAGAAAGAGAGAAACAACTTTATTTAGTTTTTTCACTTGGCCTTAGTTGCTCCAATACTTAGTTGTGTACATGGTGCTGGGGTTTGAACCCGGGTCCTCATGCTTGCCAGGCAAGCGCCGAAACCTCTGAGCCACCGCTCCAGCCCAAGGTTATTCTTTAATAATAAGAAAAGGTACCAATTTATATTTCTCCTTTCTCTTGCCTGATTTTAAAAGCTGTTGTACTAAATAGTAAGCACATAATTATTTTGTTAAATGGAAAACAAAGAAATGTAATATATTTAACAACAATAACACAAACAATAGGTAACAAAACTGTTTTGGAGTAAAGAGATGACATAAAAGGGTAACTCAAATCTGGGGATCAGCTGAAAAGAACTAGGAAATGTAAATGAGATTAATATAACAAATGTTAGAAACATATACTAGCTCTCTTTTCCTCTCCCAATTTCCTTAAAAATTATAAATAATCATTTTAACAATTTATTGTTGATGTTCAACTAAATATATGAACATGTGCTACAACAATAGCCCAAAAGAGGCATGGAGGAGTATGTTCCTTTTGCCTGCTTGGTTAGTATAAATATTATGTCAACTCTGATAAGATAAGCTCTAGAGCATCCCTTTATTTTTTTTCCCACATTTATTAGAAGTATATAGCGATACAGGATACAGATGAGGGGGAAACATTGTCAAAACAGTAGCAATCAATGTGTATAAACTTTGTTAACCAGGGGTAATGTTAACGCATAGATAAGCTACTATGGGTTTCATCTATTGCAGTTTCCCCCAGAAGAACTCATGTGTTAAATGGGTATCTAGTGTAGGAGTAACATTGGCTTCTGGGATGGTTCCCCCATCTTCCCAATCACCAGACTCCTATGAGTTCTTCATATATCCTCCCCGCTCCCCGTCCCCTTCCCTACACCTCCAAGTTACCTAGGGAGCTTTCACCCCTGTTGCATTAAAAGTCATTCAATTTGAGATTTTGTTAGGTCAGCCGTCTGTCCTACTGCTTCAACATAAATTCTAGTATCAACAGATGAGAGAAACCATTCGGCCCTTAAGTCTCTGGGATTGGGAGACTTCACTAAGCATAATCTGTCCATCTCCATCCATTTGATTTCAAAAGCTATAATATCGTCTTCTCTGATGGCCAAGTAGTATTCCATAGTATATATGAACCAAAGCTTTTGTATCCACTCATCAAGTGAGGGGCATCTGGGTTGGTTCCATAATCTAGCTATAGTAAATTGAGCTGCTATAAACATTGATGAAGCCACATCGCTATAATA
>PVKS010031852.1:0-23078 GCA_004027875.1 Aplodontia rufa
CTTTTCTACTCTGGTCTCCGGTGGTCTCACTATGCATCGATAACCAGACCCCACAGCATTTTGGGGGCTCTTCAGGGATCAACTGCGTGACGACCCCAGACTTAAACCAACTTTTACTGCAGCTGCTTAGACTTGGAGTGTTGTCTGCACATTTAAACCTCATCTCTGGTGCCACAGGCTCCCCAGCAAAGATCTCTGCAAGCCTCTGGAAGTGAATTTTGGTCCGTTGCAAGCACTTTTCAGTAGACTCATGAGAAGCTGGACACAACATTACTCCCTGAGACACTTAGAGCTTAGAGGATGCTCCAGGCTCCCTCTGGTCCCACTCAGAAGGGCTGAGCAGGAGTCTGGTTTCTCTGTACTTCTGGTCAGGGTGGCCGGACAGAAGTTGGATACTTCTGTATTTTCAATTCTTTCACCGTGTGGCCGTTTTCTATTGTTGTACTTTGGTTTTGTGTTCTGTGTTCTGTCTTTTCTGGCCTCTTATTTTCGAAATGGGACAATCTCAACCTAGGTCTAACACATCTAACACTCCCCTAGACCTAACTGAGCTTCATTTCCCAGATTAAGAAAAAAGCAGCCCAATCCGGAAATAAAGTCTACCCCTGCAAGCCGAACACTCTTTGTTCACTGGAATGGCCCACTTTTGGCATGGACTAGCCCTGTGAAGGCTTCATTAACCCGTCTCTCATTTGTTCAGTTCAGGCTAAGATCTTTGGTTTACCAGGCCACCCTGACCTAATTCCTTATTTTGTGGCCTGGTGCTTTCTGGTTGAAGAGCCTCCGACCTGTTTCAGAACGATTCTCCCCACTGCAGTGGACATCAACTTGACACTCGGCCCCATGATTTGCAGTACCACAAACCTTCAAAAGACAAACCCAACTCGTTATATCCCTTTTGAGTCTAGAATGATGGATATGGAAGATTGTCAAAGGCCATTCAGTCAGGCAGCAAACCCCCCCCCCCCCCGCTTGCTGTTTTAAAGTTTACAGTTTCCTTTACAACAAAGGTCACAGACTCAAAGTTCACAGACTTGGCCCACATCAGAACCTAGTATCTTGGGCCCTTCAAGGGATCCCTGTCTTGGGACCCCTCCCTCTTTGGGAATTCTGCTTTCTTTCTGTTACTCTAGGTACTGTTACTTTGCTCTGTCTGATCCCGTGTCCATGGATTTCATTCCTCAAATTTACAAAACAGAACTCACCCAGCCAGAGTCTGTTACATTTACAAGGGATTCCCCAGGATCTCCAAAAGCATGAGTAAAATGATAAAAGGAGTTTAAGATTGCTTTGTTTCTGAATCTTCACCAAAAGTAAGATTACCAAGAGTTAAAATTTTAACACATGCAATTCTATGTATAAAGATTACAAAAGGTTTCAGCTGTGTTTCAATTACTGTAAACTGAGGGGTAATTGAAAAAGGTCAGACTGATTATAAGGAGTGTGTCAGAATGCAGATTTAAGAAAGGGTCAGCAAGTAGGAAAGAGATATAAAAGGTTATGGATATGGAAGTATACTTTGGTATGGAAATTCGAATGTAAGAAATGTTTCTGGTTACAGAAGTACAGAGTGTCCAAGTAAGTTGCCAAAGGTTTGTGAAGGGTAAATCTCAGAAGTTTGTGTGTGAATGAAAGTTTATGAAGGTTTATTGTATCTGACAGAAGGAACACACTGCCATTTGAAAGCCTGATTTATGTCTGTTTGCTTTGATCAGCTTCAGGGGAAAAAAAAACAAAAAAAAAACTTAAGATTTGTCAAGATTTGCCCGAGCTAAGATTCAGTCTCTCACCTTATAGTTCCAAGTAAAATTAAGTTTATTTACTCTTGCCAATTCCTTGTTGTATTTGCCTTATAAAACTTTACAACTTTTGCCTATTAGTGTTTTGCAGAAGTACCACAGAAAAACCCGAGTTAAGTCACCTACAGGACAGCATTTTACCAAGCTGGCGTTTCCAAACTAACGTTGTTTGTAACAATGATCTCATTCATGTTTATATGGAAACAACAAATTAGGGATTTACCGGTGTCATTTAATATTTTGAATTGGATTAGAATAACTTGACTCTTTACACTGGGATAAAAATTTAACTATTTTTCAAAAGTAATAAGGAGAGTAATTTGTTTAAGGATTACCAATGTAGAACATAAAAAAACTGTTGCTACCCTTTCAATGAAAAAGAGCCCTCTTAGCTTTTGATTTATGTTTGAGATATAAGGATGTATGTTAACTAATACTTATATAGACTCAGGAAAACCCTACCATCTTTCTGGAGAAACTCAGGGAGGCATTGAGAAAACCTATCATCATAGAACTACAAAACTGTAACATAGCACTCCTACTTTAAGACTGGTGGAATTAGCCTCTGGATGATTAACACCAAAACCAGGATACCAAAGTTAAGGAAGTTAAAGGGTTAAGGAGTTAAAGGGTCAATATTTTGTCCCTTGCCCTGTTTGGTCAGCCAAAACTCAGGGGACTTCTCTAAGCCAACAGGTGCAGCATCTGTAAAGAGGAAAGGGAAATGTCACTAATGCTTCCAAGGGCAGCTACTTTGTGGTCAGCAAGACCCTGACCGGCAGATGGCACCAACACTGGTAGAGGAAGGCTAAAGGAGCCAAGCAGCTCTCACACGTCCCCAAGAGTGAGGAATCTGAGCCAACCTAGGAATAGATAGGCAAAAAAGTCAGTTTTTACTAACTTGATCTTAAACACCTGGCAGGAGAGTTATAATCAAAGTACAGCCACACATGGACATCCAAAAGGAAAGACACTGAACTCAAAATGTACAGTCGTGTAATTTCTCCCACAGGTAAATAAAATGATTATAAAAACTGATTACAGAAGACACTACCAGAGTCACAAGTTTGTTCGAAGTCTAAGATCCACAAATTTCCCTAACCTCGTATGTGGGCAAACTGAATCTGATTTTCACTGGTACGATTGTTTAGTTCTAATATTTAAGCTACCTTACAGAAATCAGATGGGATTCCCCAACTCAAGGGGACACCTTACCATTAAAAAAAACCCAAATGTGTTCCTAGCATCACTTCTGATGTCTAAAGGCATGAAGTTCCTCTACTCACAAGTAAATGACATATCAGACCACACCCTCAGCTCCAGTAAGTTACCATCTTCATGGTCTTCGAAGGCTGGCTGATAACACTGATTGTTTTG
The DNA here is from genome assembly GCA_004027875.1 of Aplodontia rufa. Lineage (NCBI taxonomy): Eukaryota > Metazoa > Chordata > Mammalia > Rodentia > Aplodontiidae > Aplodontia > Aplodontia rufa. The sequence continues at coordinate 3,177 of PVKS010031852.1, forward strand.
TATTAATTGCTTGCAGAAAATGTTTTGTTGCATTGTTTGTTGTGATCCCTCCCCCTTGTACACCCTGTCCATTTACCTGCCAACTGCCACCATCATGGACTCCCCCGATGCATGAGATGCCTAGAGCCCATTAAATACCAGGTGGTCATGGAAACATGACCCTCCATACAGCTGCCTCTCAACTTCTACTGCAGCCCCCCAAAGAGAGACCCTCTGGAGAGCTTCCCTGACTGCCACAGCCAATGCCCCACTGTCAGCACAGAAGACGACAGATCAGTCATCGCCCTTTCCCCCTAAAGGTAGGCAGGGGCCTCTTCAGAAGGGATGTTGAGGCAGGAGATAGATTATCTGTAGGCAGATAGAAAATGGAGGCCTTGGAGATTGGGATCCCGTCATTACCAGTCTGTTTGGATACAATAATGCCCACCTGACCTCCTCACACTCCTTTATCCTTTGGTAGGAGCCACCTATGGAAGCTAAAGAAAGAGGAACAGAGCCAGGGAGGGTTTAGGAAGTTGATTTTACAAAGATTAAGCCAAGTCAATATAGGTATAAATAATTTTTTAGTATTTGTGGATACTTTTTCTGGATGCGTGCAGGCATTTCCAATTAAGACGGAAACTGCTGGGATGGTGACCAATAAGTTACTTAATGAATTCCTAGGTTCAGGCTTCCTTTAGTGATAGGCTCATAATGGTCCAGCTTTCATTTCAAAAATTACACAAGGCTTAGTTAAAACACTGGGGATAAATTGGAAACTCCCTTGCGCTTACCATCCCCAAAGTTCAGGTCAAGTTGAAAGGATAAATTGGACCCTCAAGGAGGCTTTAACCAAATTAACCCTAGAGACCGGGGAAGGGTGGGTTGGGCTCCTTCCCTTTGCCCTTCTATGGGCGCGCTGTACTCCCTATGTCAAGGGGCTCACCCCCCCCTTTGAGATATTGTTTGGACGGCCCTCTCCCTTGCTACCTAGGTTGGGGACTGAACTTATCACAGAATTATCTGATGAATCTCTTCTCCGGTCTGATTAGGCCCTTCAGCATCTGCAACAATCCACTCAGCCCACTCCGTGGGCCGCCTTTCAAACTCCTCCCGTCAACCCCTTTCACCTCAAGCTATAATGAGTCAATGATTTGACTAAGGCTCTAGAGGAAGGGGGGAATGTAAAAGGGTAGAGACCCTCTGATATAAAACAAATATATCTAGTTAAGATTGACCAAACTAAGATGGCTACGAATAAAATCAATTGAGTTGTGCTGACTGCAGTAAATGAACAGAAACACTGGAGACAAAAATACTCTGGTCATGAGTGGAGGTCATTGTGACCATTTCTGTGAAACCCCCCATTCCTCCAGTGTCCCAATCCAGCCGGGTTCTGACCTGAGGGACGGGCTGGGGATGAGAAAAACCACAGGCCAGAGACCCGAAACCGTCTTTCTTTATCCAAACTTTACTTCTCTTTTTACATATCCATGCTTTACATCTCTCTTTCAAGGGAACGTAAATGTCTCAGTCTACTCGTCCATTCGTGCTGCTACGACAAAATGCCTAACATTGGGTGATCTCAAACAAGTCAAGGCAACACTGCAAGACTGCACTCCCGAACAAACATGGACAGCAATTTCTCACCGTTTTGGAAGCTGGGAAGTTCAGGATCAAGGCTGGCTCAGCGGCTGGCAAGAGCTCATCTTCCAAAGGAGCAGCGACACCAGGAGCAGCAGCAAGGTGGAGAGCTCTCTCCCGAAGGAAGAGCCCTGGACTACTGACTGAAGCCTCTTCTTTAAAGGCCTTCACCCCGCCCCCTCGAGGCCTCTCTACATTAGCTCGTTCATTGCCACACCTGGATTTCGGAGGCACACGTTTGACCAATAAGCCTCTACGTGCGCCTTTTGAAGAATCTAGAATAATTGGCAGGTGATACCAATGCGAAAGGTCTGAAGCCCGTGTCCACACCCTGTTTTCCAAGCTTAACAACGCACAATCAAGCAGCCCCTCCCGAAGGAGCTGATGCAAACAGCACCAAGATCCAGGGCAGCTGATGAAGCAAAGGTCAGACCCCAACACTCCAGAAGCCCCACGAGCTGCTGGTTTCAGATGTGGAGAGTTTAGCTCCCCGCCTAGCCTGCCCTGCTAACCCACCAGATGCAACCTGTAATAGATAAACTAAAGCTTGCTATTTGCAGTTCTTGAAAGAAGACCCCTCTTGTAAGCCTGCCAAAGTGTTTGTGGTTTCCACCTTGAAAAACAGCCTGCTTGAGTTACATGCGGCTGCTCCCCTTCCAACTTTACTTTGGGGCAGTAGCCCTGGTGCCCCAGCCTGTTTCTTCTCTTTTCAGTTTCCTTCTCTGTCCCCAAAATAAACTTTTTTTTCTTTTCTACTCTGGTCTCTGGTGGTCTAAGAATTGATAACCGGACCCCACAACAAGCCTTAGCCCTGGGCGGACCTCTGCCCACCTCTGACTCTGCCACCTCCCTCTAGCTGCCCCACCTCTCTGTCACTCAGTCACCCCCCACTGGCCCAAGATGCTGAAGGTCACACTCTTTGATTACTCTACTTTGCCTCCAACTCTTGTCTCTTCTCTCTAGTGACATGACCAAAAGGTCCCCTTGCCCCCAAGGACAGTTTCCACCCAAAATAACCCTGCCACTGATTTACACTGACCTTCCCAGGAAATTATCAGTGTCACTCTGGTGGACAAAATAACAGGTGACAGGAAAGGATGCAGGACTTCAAAACTGTTACTATCAGAGCTAGAGCAGTGTGGCTCAGGGGTTCCAGTGCTTGCCTGGCATGCACAAGGATGCGGGTTCAAACCCCAGCACACATATACAACGTGGTGTATACGTGTTGGAGCAATGAAGGCCACATGATAAAAAACTGTTACTACCAGAAACTTCACAAAGAACAAAGACCAAAGAACAGAATTCTGTTGTACAGTGACTCGTCACACAGATCAGATGTGAAGCAATACCTAACCCTGACCCAGCAGCTACATATAATCAGAGCCTCCTGTGACACGGAAAACCAGGTTACCCAATTCCTCAGCATTATTACTGCCGAAGTCACCCGGTGGTTCAGTCTTTCCCATGTAGAAGCTGAAAGTGAGGAGGAGCCTGCCCAGGGTTAGAGATGAACAACTCAATCTGAGAGCTCATCACCGCCTTTTCCCCTTGGCTCCGGGACTGAGCGGCTTGGGGGCTCATCTCCTCTGTCCTCTGCTGCCTGCATGGCTGCTGTTGGCTTGCTGAGGTTCACAAGGACAGTGGCTCAGGTTCATTGCCACCATCTATCTTCAGCAGCCACTGTCCACCCCACCTGAGCTGCAGTGAACTGGGATTCACGTGAGCACGCAGACAAGAGGCCACATTCAGGAGCTCACAGGCAGCAAGCTGGGTGTCAGGCCCCGAGCTGCTACTGGAGGCCACTCTGGGGCTTTGCCACACGCTGATGCCACCCAAGCTGTTCACACTGCGACACTCATACCCATCTGTGCTGAGCTGGTTCTCATTTTAACTTGCGTAGGGTTTTCACCAGTGCTTGTCATGCTGGTATTCCTACTAGAGGGTTAGTGAGATATGAGAATTAAGACCCTCCCTCATCTTCAGTTTCTTTTAAATCTCCCACAAGGCCTTGTACCACACAGCACAAATAACAGACATTAACCAAATGATGCCTGATGCCCCAGCCACCAAAGCCAGTCCTGAGGACAATTGTGACTGCAGCAAACTCAGTCTCTGGCTCCTTCCCCCATTCCTCCTCCCTCCCATCCTTCTAGAGCCAAGAGCCCCATGTCACCACAGTGACAACCTTCTTAGGACTATATGATGGGTCTAGATTTGGTGAGACCAAAGGTTTATTCAAATTGGGTTCAACGTTAACAAAGAAAACATAAAGCTATTTTAAAGCCAGATATTAGAGTGAATATTTATTTAGAAACAAGAAAATAAAGATTAACTACCAATTTATTTAAGCTGACAATACAAAATCCAGGAAAAAATAGAATGTTTTTATTACCTTTCTGAAAGACTTCTTTATCAAAAATAGAGTTAGAGGGGGCTGGAGCAGTGGCTTGGCAGTTATAGTACTTAACCGGCATGCACGACAACGCAGGTTCGAACCCCAGCACCATGTACACAACAAAGTGTCGGAGCAACGAAAGCTACATGAAAAGCTAAATAAAATAGATCCTCTCTTTCTCTCTCTCTCTTTCCACCCCCCTCACTGTCCCTCTCTCTTTTAAAAAAATGGAGTTAGAAATAGAGGTACAAATACTTCTGGTCACAAACTCTTTGATCCTCTCTTCATTGAACAGCTTGATAATATCTTCTACGGTGAACACAAAGATAGTTGAGTCCTTCCTCCAGCAGAGTTGATTGAAACTCATTGTTTCCTATGGAGACTCAGAATGCACAAAACGTAGACTTCTCGGAGACATGCGCTGGTTCTTTGTTGTACAGCTTATAGATGTGTACCCTACAAATACAGGAAAACGAATAAATTCTATCTTACATAGTTCCTACCACAAAGGAGGAAATGTGTGGCATGTGCTTTAGTCAGGTTTGTGTTGCTGTAACAAGAAGTCTGTCACTGGGGACTTTATAGAGAAAAGGATTTAATGAGCTCACAGTTTCTGAAGCTAAAAGCCCAAGACTGAGTGGTCCCATCTGTTGATCTCTCACAAAGGCCTCTCCAACTGTGTCACAACATGGCAGAGAAGGGGAAAGGAAGGTGGCTACGTGCAGAAAGGTGGCCTCACTTTATAACTTCCCATGAGAGCAAGTATGCACTCCCGAGAGAAGGGCTTTAATCCATTAATGAGGGTGGGGTCCCCGTTATGTACTCACCTCCCACTAGGCCCTGCCTCTTAGTGGCTCTGCCACCTCTACACGGCTGCATGGGACACCAAGCTCTAGCGCATGAGCCTTTACATATCCAAATGACAGTAGTGTGCTTCCAATTCTCTCACTGCATTACCAAGAACAGTCATGAAAGAAGGAAGTGCCCATTTCTGATGCAGGAGATCCCAATCCTCCACTCCCAACACATCCTCTGGTTGAAAGTTCTCCCCGTGGGACTGCTTCTGGACCCTGCACTTCAACACCACCCTCTCCTGAGCCTACAGAATGGGAGAAAACCTTAGCAAGCTACCCCTCTGCTAGGGGACTAATGTCCCCAAAATACAAAGAGCTCAAAAAGCTTAACACCAAAAAAACCAACCCCATCAATGGGCAAAGGAACTAAACAGAGACTTCTCAATAGAAGAAACGCAAATGGCAAGAAATATAAGAAAGGAATGTTCAATGCCTCTAGCAATCAGGGAAATGCAAATCAAAACCACGTTGGGATTTCATCCCACATCAGTCAGAACGGCAAAGGTCAAGAATATGAACTGGTGAGGTTGTGGGGAGAAAGGAGCACTTGTCACTGCTAGTGAGACTGCAGACTAGTACAGCCACTCTGGCAAGCAGTGTGGAGATGCCTCAAAAAAGTAGGGATGGGTGCTGGAGCAGTGGCTCAATCCTTACTGCGCTTGCCTGGCATATGTGAGTACATGAGTTCAAACCCCAGCACCACATATACAACGAAGCCACATGAAAACCCAAATACAAATTGATTCTCTCTTTCTCTCTCTCTCTCACTGTCCCCCTCTAAAAAAAAAAAAAAAAGAACAATAACAATAAATAAAAAACTAGGGATGGAACCACCATATGACCCAGCTATCCCAATCCTGGGTATTTTTCCAAAAGTTCTAAAATCTGGACACTACAGTGACACAGCCACATAAGTGTTCATAGCAAAATTATGGAATCAACCCAGATGCCCTTCATGAGATGAATGGATTAAGAAATCAGGATAGATATATACATATATATATAGATAGATAGATACACACACACACACACACAATGGAGCTCTACTCAGCTATTAAAAGGAATTAAATTATGGCATCTTCCAGTAAATGGATGGAAATAGAGATTTTTATGCTAAGTGAAATTAGCCAAACTCAGAAACTGAAAGGTCAATGTTTTCTCTCATATATGGAAGCTAGAGTAAAATAAAGGAAAGGGGAAAGGAAGGATAAGATTGCATAAAGAACCATTCAAACACAAATTAATAGACAAGCTAAAGGAAGTCTAAGAGTAGAGCAAGGAGATGGGGACAGACAGGAGGAAGGAAGGGAGGGAAAAAAGAATGAAAAAAAGTCTATTTGGCACCTCTAAGATTCTAAATACTTCCTTTACAATCAGTAAATACTAGGAAAGTTTTAAAAAACACAAAGGGAAATTAGTAGAGGAAAGGACTGGAGGTGGGAAGAGGTGAGGGAGGGGGAGTGCCGGGAGGGACTTGGCCGAATTACACTGTTACATTGTGAGCAGGTGTGAATATGCGACAGCAAATCCCAGCAATACCGACAGCTGTGACGCTCCAAAAGATTGTGGAAAAATTTTTAAAAAACCTAGTCTCCCCTTACAGGATCAAATACTTGGATGCCGGAAACACAGGACACATTCACATGAATATGACCTTGGCCCTGGATCTCAAGTCGTGGCTCTGGATGAGTGAGCTCGGCAGAAGGAAGGAGTGTTGGCTGAAACGCGTAGAAAAATCTACCCGTGCTAACCGTCAAGATGCATCCCACGAGACCTAAATGCAACCTTTCCCCTGTGGCTGAGCCTCAGCAATGCCATTGCCAGGGCAGGAGGGTGGCTTGGCGGTTACGGCGCTTGCCTGGCACCTGCAAGGATGTGGGTTCAAACCCCAGACCACAGACACAACCAAGTGTCGGAGCAACAAAAGCACGTGAAAAACTAAATAAAATTGATTCTTTCTTTCTCTCTCACTGTCCCTCTCTCTAAAAAAAAAGAAAAAAGAAAAAAAAAACAACCACCATTGTCACTCCACATCTACACTTTAAGAGGGGACACCAGATCAAGGGGAAGCCACTGAGGACAGAGACCCTTTTTTTTTTTTATTTTTTTTTTAAAGAGAGAGAGAATCCATTTTTATTGAGTTTTTCACATGGCTTTCGTTGCTCTGACACTTAGTTGTGTACGTGGGTGCTGGGGTTTGAACCCGTGAACTTGCGCATGGTGGGCAAGTGCTGTAACCACCAAGCCACCGCTCCAGCCCCGAGACAGAGGTCTTAACCAGTTGCAGTTAGCATAACTTATGTCTTAGTCCCTTGGAGCCACTGTGACAAAATACCTTAGAATGGGTAATTTGTAAATGACAGAAATGATTTCTCACAATTCCAGAGACCCTGAAGTCTAAGACCAAGACACAGGCAGATTCGGGGTCCAGTGCAGGCTTGCTCTCTGCTCCAAACAGGCACCCTATTGTGGCATTCCCAGTCAGAAGGGACTCCAGGGCCCTTTTATGAGGACACTGGTGCCACTCCTGACCTAATCAGCTCCTAAAGGCCTCACCTCTTAATACTACTGCACCAGAGATACGTCTCGACAGGAATCCGGAGGGACGTAAACAACAGCACCTTACCTCTGCAGAATTTCTAGAACTCTGCACCCATCTAACACGCTGCTGGGCCCTTCCCTGAACCCCAGCTCACCGCGAACCCAGCCCCAGGCCCTCTCTAAGTTGAGAAGATGAATAATGTTCATGAAGTTATTTATCTCTCCCTGCATTTTACAGGCACCAAGTAATTTGGTTCTAAACCTATCTTGCAAGGAAGATCTTAGTTCCACTTTAACAACAAAAGACTGGAGGACCATGGTAACTTTCTGAAAAGAGTCCACAGAACTGCTGAGATGATTGCTCCTAACTCGCAAGCTGGAAGACAGGGCTGGCATGCAGACACACTTTAAATTGCACACACTTTGGGGCTGGAGTGGTGGCTCAGCATGTGGCTGGCATGCACAAGTACACAGGTTCAAACCCTAGCACCACGCACACAACAAAGTGTCAGAGCAACAAAAGCCACACGAAAAACTAAATTAAAAAATAGATTCTTTCTGTCTCTCTTCCTCTCTCACACTGTCCCTCTCTCTTAAAAAAAAAAAAAAAGATTACACACACTTTCATATTATTTGAAGCCTTCTTTTTTTTCCTCAGCCATTAATTATTGTAGTAAGAACACTTAACATCAGATCTACCCTTTCACTGAATTTTCCAGCAGATGATACATTATTGTTGACAACAGGTACAACTTTGTACAGAATAAGCATCTTGCTTAACTGAAATGTTATGCATGTCAATTGCCAACTGCTCACTTGACCCTTACCCCAGTCTTGCCCACCACCATGACACTCTGCTTCTGTGAGTCTGGCCAACTTATACATATCATCTGGTAGCTAGTTTTTCCATCTCTGCGATCAGAAGACCTGACAAGAACAGCAGACAGGAGTTTGTTTGGGGCTCTTGGCTTCAGAGGTCTCAGTCCATAGATGGGCAACTCCATTGCTCCAGGCCAGAATGAGGAAGAACATCATGGTGGAACAGTGGAGGAAAATGGTTCAGGACATGGCACCAGGAAGCAGAGAGAGAGAGGAGAGGAGGGTGGGATGAGAGGGAGGAGGAGGGGAGGGGGGAGAGTGAGGAGTGTGGGGTGAGAGGGAGGAGGAGAGGAGAGAGAGAGGAGAGGGGAGAGGGGAATGAGGAAGAGAGTAGAGAAGAGGGAGAGAGAGAGGAGGGAGAAAGGAGGGAGAGGAAGGAGAGAGAGCGAGGATCCAACCATTTCACCTCTCAACTTTCTTGCATCGCCTCACGCATGAGCTTTTGGGGGACGTCTCAATCTAAACCATAACAACATCCAACTGGTCATGCAATATTTGCCTTTTGGTGTCTGATTTATTTCACTTAGCCTTCAAAATTGTCATATATTACAGGATTTCCTTTTTTAAGGCTAAATAATATTCACATCAAATGTGATACATATACATCATCTGCTGATGGATAATTAGGTTGTTTCCGCATCTTAGCGGAAACAGTGTTGCAATGAATAAAGGAACGCTAAAACCTGCTTGGGATCCTGATTTCAATTCTTCTGGATAAATACAGAAGTGGGAGTATTGCTCGATAATATGGCTGCTCTATTTTTATTTTCTGTGGAACCCCTATGCCATCTTCCATAGCAGCTGTACCATTTTGCATTTCCACAAAGGTTTCAACTTCTTCATATCCTCGCCAACACACACACACACACACACACACACTAACCATCCAGACAACTGTGAGGTGATATCTCATTGTGGTTGGGATTTTTAAATTAAAAAATAATTTAAAGTATATTTTAGAGAAAAAAAAGAATTCACAAGAACAGGAAAATCATTGCCACTAAGTTCAGGCATTCTATTGCTGCTGCAGGTTGAATCGTACCCCCTCAAAGAGTACAGCGAAGCCCTAACCCCTCATACCTCAGGATGCGATTCTATTTGGAAAAGTGTTCTTTTCAGGTCTGACCGAGTCAGGCTGAGGTCACCAAGGTGGGCTTTAATCCAACACGACCAACATGCTGATGAAAAGAGGAAGTGCAGACTCAGATGCACACAAAGGGAAGACCGGGAGCCGCCAGCCAGGGACCGGAGCGCCAGCCAGCAGCCCAGCGCCCTCGGCCAGAGCCAGGCAAGAGCCCTGGGTGTGAGTCACCTGCCTGCACCTTGACCTCGGACTTCCAGCCTCCAGAATGGGGGAGAACAAGCTTGTGTTGTTCAAAGCCACCTGCACTGTGGCATTTTAGCACGGCAACCTTACGCAACCAATGCAGATGCCGTCCCTTGAGCTAAGTAATTTTTAAAGGATGCTTTATAACTCAAAACGATGGTTTAAGGTAAAATTAGCAGCAAGAGAGAAGTCGGGGCACCAGTTCCACAGCCTCGCGGTACACTATTGTCACTGCCCTGACCCGTGTTTGCAGCAGAAGGGACTCCAAAGCCAGGTCGTAAAGCTGGAGCTGCCCCCAGCCCTCTGGAATTCTCCCTCCTTAAAGCTGCCGCCACCGTGACAGTGGCCCGCTGCCCCTGTGAACAACCACAGCGCCCTCTGAGACCATGTGAAGGGAGGGATGCTGGGCCAGCCACTGCCACTCCAGCCCCTGGAGCTCCACAAGAGAGACCCACTCCCCCAGAGCCACCCAGCTGGCCCACAGAAATGGGCGGAGATAGGACGATGGTTGCTCTTAGAAGCCACGAAAGCTGCAGGGGTACAATGCACAGCAATGACCACCAGGATCATCTCCAACCTTCTAGAGCTTTCTTTCACACGGAAGGAAATGCTCTTTGAAGTGCGGGAAATCCAGTTAGGGCCTCATGCACCTGACCTCTCCCACTAAGCCACACCCTGGCCTAGAAATGCGCCTAAAGCCACTGCATCTGTTTCCATACCCTTTACTGTGAAACAGGGGCATGAGATCTAGGTGAGGAGTCCCCCTTGCCCAGCCGTTCCTCCCGTGAAGGGAGAGAGGAGTACTCCGGCAAGCAAGGCCATCTTGAGGGCTCAGCTCCTGCACCTTCCTCTGATGGGAAGTGGGCGAGTGAACTAAAGTCTTTTGTGGCCTCATCCTGAGAGGGCAGGAGATAGGGTACACGCAGGAGTGCCAGACCAGAGCTGTCTTGAAATCCATGTGAGGTGCAGTCAGAACAGCCCTGGGTTCTGAAGCCCTGAATAGCAAAAATTTGGGCTTTGCCTAAGTTTATCACAAGGTATCATTTTCTATTCCTTTCTGCCCTGTTAAAAATACATCCATTTCAGCAAAGGTTATCAATACCTGTTGGAGGCAGCACCTTTAGTGGAGGTGTGGTCCCATCACTGCACTTAATGCTGTGTGACCTTGGCAAGTCCCTTAACTTCTCTGAGTCTCTGCATTTTCATGAGTAAAATAGAACCACCATACTTTTCCACTGAGCTGTGAACATGAAAGGAGATGGTAGGTGTGTATCGTGCCCAGCACATGCCTAGCCCTCCTAAAATGAGGACCATCTTCCCACCTTTCTTTTCCAGTGTTAGCTCTGCTGCTAATTAGCTGTGTGATCTCAGCAAACTGACTTGGCCTTTCTGAGCTTTGACGTCATCTGCAATAGTAATTTTTACCTGGTAAAAGGAGTGGTCCCCCATTCCTGTTTATCATTTTCTTCCTGGATTTTTGCAATCAACTTGTCTCTCCGTCTGTGGTCCCATCCTGAGCCTGGGTTCTTGGCCACTCTTGTACTGGACAGGACAGCTGTACATTCCTGACTCCTCCCATCCCCGCTCTCAAGGGTAGTCCAAAGCTCAGCGCAGGACCTGCTGCCAGCTCGCTGCTCTCAGCCATGTTGCTCTCTTCAACTTCACTGTCCTGCCCCGACTCATGCCTCACCTCTCCAGAAATCCCTCTCTGACCCTCCCGAGCAGGAGTGTGTTCCCCAATTTCCATGCTAAACACAGACCCAGGACACCTCCAACACGGAGCTGGCCATTCCCAGGGCCACGGCCTCTCTGTCTCTTCAAGTCTAATTTTACCCTCCCTGAGAGCAGGGACGTGTCCCTCTTCCATCTCCTTATCCCCAGCATCACCATCACGCAGTACATGTTTGCTGGACGTGGAGTAAGGACTGACCAGCAGTCCAGAACACTCGGGACCTCCCGTCCCTGGCCCACACCGCCTCAGCCCCTCTGGGGTTGGAGGTCCTTTAAGATCCCATCAACTGCTGAGAAAAGTCCTCAGAATGCAGCCAGCGACCGGCGGCCTTTGAAGTCACCACTGCACACATCCTGGGTTTTGCTTTTTTAAGGCTTTTAAAAGACTGCAAATGCACTGTTCTGTTCCTCTTCCCTGTAGTCTGCAGTTGACTTTTTTTTTAAAGAGAGAAGGACAGTGAGAGAGAGAGAATCAATTTTTATTGAGTTTTTCACATGGCCTTCGTTGCTCTGACACTTAGCTGTGTACGTGGTGGTGCTGGGGTTTGAACCCGAGTGCTTGTGCATGCCGAGCAAGCACCATAATCGCTGAGCCACCGCTCCAACCCCTGCAGTTTACTTTTAGACTCACATTCAGGATCACATTTGGGTCTTAAGTCAGGGCTCCAGGAGGCTCATGGAGAACTTTCTGGCACAGGAGAGGCCGAGAAGGAGCCCCGAGGAGACAGGGGACTGTGTGGGAAGCAAGTGTCGGATCCCCCACTGGACAGCACTGGCAGGACACGGTAGAGCCCAGGACTAGGCAGGGAGCAGACCTCTTCCAGCTCAGGGCAAAGAGTCCTTGCATTCCTCAAGTCCTGATTCCTGCAGGTCCCTGTTCCACACCCACCCTGGCCTCAGAGTCCAAGCCTCTGCCCTGCTCCTCCTCCTCCTGACACCCGGCTATTCAGAAAGACAAAGGGGCCAAGAGCTTGGGCCTTAGAGCTGAATGACTTGAGTTTGAGTCATAAGTTTGCTGTGTGTCTTGAGCCGGCCTTGAGACCACCCTCTCTGAGCCCCAATCTCTCGTCCATAGATCATGCCAGCACCTGCCTCCCAAGGCTAGAGCCAGGTGGAGTTGGCCTATAATCACTGCGTACAGAGCGTGTGGTCAGCTTCGGCTGCAGTCCCACAATCCTCAGCCTGGCACCTTCCACAAGGAGAACTGACTTCCTCACAGTTCTGAAAGCTGCAGTCCTGGGTTGGGTGCCCACAGGCGTGGCTTCTCCTGAGGCTTCTCCTCCTCCTCTTGTAAGAGGCCCCGTCTTGCTGTGTCCTCAACGGTGGCCCTTCTGTGCATTTGCGCTGATCCTCTTGTTACAAGGACACCAGTCATTAGATTAGGGCCCACACAGATGGCTGCATTTGACTTTTACTCGCCTCTTTAAAGATCCGACCTCCAAATGCAGTCCCATGCCAAGGTACCGAGGACTTCGGACTTCGACCTACGGGTTCCCGGAGGAACCAATTCAGCCCATAACACAAGTGACTCTGGCTGAGGGGCAAGTCAGACTCTGCCTTGTCAGCTATGATACAATGCCGTTGTGCTGCGTGTGTGTGTGTGTGTGTGTGTGTATGTGTGCATGTGTGTGTGTGTGTGCTGTATCCCTGCTGGACAGCACTGGCAGGATGCAGACAGCGTGTATGTGTGTGCACACGTGTGTGTACATGTGTTTGCATGTGTGCACATCTATGCTTTTGTGTACGTGTGCATGTGTGTGTGCATGTACATGCGTATGTGTGCTGTATCCCTGCTGGTCAGCGCTGGCAAGATGCAAGTAGCGTGTATGTGTGTGTGCATGCATGCCCATGTGTGTGCATGTGTGTGTGTGTCCATCTGTGCATGTGTGTGTGCACACATGTGCCAGAGTGTGCATGTACTGTATGTGCATGCATGTGTGTGCACTGTGCATGTGTATGCATGTGTGCAAGTGTGTGTGCATGTGGGCACATGTGTATATGTGTGTGCATGTGTGTGTCCATGTGTGCATGTGTGTGCACATGTGTCAGTGTGTGTACTGTGTGTGCATGTGTGTGTGCACATGTGCATGTGTGTGTGTGTGTTGCTGGGGACGGCAGCACTCTACCATGGAGCACCAGTCCCCAGCCCACAATGATGTCTTTTTGATAATCTGAAGCACTGTGAGTTTCCTGGAGGACTTGGTCTTTTCTCTTGTCTCTCACTGATGTCCAAGGAAGCCCTACCTGGTCCTTGGCCACTGCTCTGGCACCATCTGCTGCCTCCTTCCAGTGGGCTCCTTCCCAGGCCTTCATGGGCCTCTGCTCTTCAGGAGATGTCCTCTGGCTGGAGGACTCTGCCTCCCTTTCCTCTCCAGCCTCCTGCTGACTGTACAGTAGACCCCTCTGGGTCTGCTCCACAGGGCTTTTCCCCACCAGGCTGTCCACTCTGCACACGTGCTGGTCTGTCCCCTTATGTGTCCCCACTGCCAACACAGTTCCTTACACTGGGTAACCCTCTTTGGGGGAATATTGCAACAATCAGCAATGGCACCTCCTTCAGAGCCGGGCTTTGCTTTTCTTCTCTTAATGAACAATAAAGAGGGACAGCTCAGGACACCAGTGTATCACAAGCCCTCTTATTCTTTACCCCAAACAGGTTAAAGAACACCCAGAAATGGGGTCTGGAGCAGCGGCTCAGTGGTTATGGTGCTTGCCTAGTATATGCGAGAATGTGGATTTGAATACAGTACCACATACAGAACGGAGTGTTGGAGCAATGAAAGCCACATGAAAAACTAAATAAAGTTGATTCTCTTTTCACTTTCCCTCTAAAAAAAAAAAAACCCTCAGAAATGACCCACACTGTCTGCCGTTTTCCACAAATAAGATTTTTAATTTTTCCTAATATCCAGTTGGTCCACAAATCCACAAGCTCTCCCTGGGGTGCAGGCAATGGGCTCAGCCTGCAGCCCACAACCAGGCCCTGCCAGCCCCACCTGGAAGCTACTTCCAAGAAGAAAGCCATCTGCCATCCTTCTCTTCAGACTGCCTCCCTGTGTAGAGATGGTGGCCTGGGGAAACCAGGCACACTCCTGTTACCTCTTCTGGGGAGGCACCAGGTCTGCTTTATCAGATGAGGAGCCCTGGATCTCAGCTCTGGAAAGATTCCACCCTGGCCTCTTGAACATCACACTGCTCTTTCCCAGCCTATGCTCCAACTCCTGGAGTCGGCCAGCAAACCGTCTTAAGTCGCCCCAAAAGAGCAGGCAGAGGGCACAATTTGTCCAGCTCATTTGGTCTCAAGAAAAGGGGGAAAGCATCATGAATTGTGCAACGATGCTGTTAGAAATGTAATTAATTGTGACACTGCAGAGCGGTAAAAGGGAATATTCTGTACGAAAGCACTTAAAACATATCTAGGAAAGAAGGAAAGGAGGGAGAGGAGGGAAGCGGAGTGGAGGAGAGACAGGGAGGGAGGGAAGGAAGGAGAAAGAAGAGGTGAGGGAGAAAAGGAGGAAAAAGGAAGAGACAACAGAAAGAAGGAAAGAGGAGGGAAGATGTGGGGAGAAATGGAGGAAGAGAGGGAAGAAGATATGAATGAAGAAAGAGGGTGATGGAAGGGCGGAAAAGAACAAAGGAGGAAGAAAAGAAAGGAATGCTCATGCTCCCCAGAGCTCTCCCCAGGCCTCTACACGTGGCCGGTGCTGAATTGAACCGAACTGCTCCAGCTCTTGAACACCTTTGTCCTACTCCAGCCTGCCTTTCTAAGAGCGGTAAACCCAAAGGAAGGCATGGTTCAGCCAAGTCTCCATCCTGCCAGGACACGAGGGGCCTGGCCTTGGGCTGCACCTGTCCTATCAAGAGGGAGACTGGAGCCACACGCCTCTGCAAGCCGGTTTCCCTGGAGGAGACTCAGCGCCCTGGGAGGGGACAGCCCTGTGGGTGATCGACTCTTGGTTTTTATTCTTAGACAAAAGTATCGAGTGAACAGTTACACCACTTTTTTCCTGTTTGTTAGAGGCCATCAGAAGCAGCACCAAATGCAAACAGCAGAGGTATAAATAAACAGCTTGCTGCCAGAAGAGCTAGGCGTGACGAAAGGAGAAAATGAAACACACCCGGAAAACTTCCTCGTAGCGTTCCTCGAAATTGCCACATTCTCAGCATCTCTTTTCTAATTCTGATGCCAGCTTCGGAAATGGCAAAACCCAGGGCTGGGGGGAAACAGCAGTCCCTGCCTTCCCTGAGGACGGCAGAGCTCTGTGAAGGTCGCCTCAGAAGTAGGACGATTTATATGCATTAAACTCCGCTTCAGTGTCTATTTATCCTAAATAATGAAGCTACAGAAATCCACATCTGCCGCCTTGATGATAAATGATCAGGGCTGCCGGAACCTTTCCCTATCGACCCTTGATTAGAGAAGCAGCTACCATCAAAGACTACCAAGAAAGTGATGCTCTGTGGGAGACAGAGAAAGACCCAGCCATACATTTTTGTTTTATTTATTTTTGCTGTTCTTGATATTGATCCGGGCATATGTTCATTTACCACCTCTATTTCCACTTTATGTAAAATAGGAGCTGTTTGCTCAGCTGGGAGTGTGGAGAGCATGAGTTGCCATGAAGTATTTACAAAAATGTAACCCCTGGACACAGAAAACAGAAAATATTTACCAAAGTCTGAGTTGTTTCAGAAAAAGTTGTGCAAACATTTTAGAAGCATTATTCTTTCTAATTCTCTAACTGCAATATATATGCACACATAATACTTCATATACATGTATTTATACTAGAAATATTTAAATAAAGAAAAAATTAAATCCTCTTTAATAGATTGTCAGAGACAATCAGTATCAATATTTTGGTGTACATGCTTTTATTCTGTTTTCTATACTTATTTATATATCTTTTTATTTTCATAATATTGGAAATGTTTTATTTAGTCACCTTTTTGCTCATTAATTTTAAACATGTTATTAAACATTCTTCAGTAACATTTGAGGTGGGCCAGCTTAATAGATAAAAAGAGGCATATTAAGTTAATTTCTTGGAATACTATGGAGATTTGATAATGTTTAAATTCTTTAAGTTCAACTTGTACAGATCAAGAGAAAATTAGAGGCAAAGATTACATCAGTGAAACCTCAGAGCAAGAGTAATTAATAAAACATAAGAACATTTCATAAAGTAAAGCTAACAGTAGTGTTTTATATCTGTATGCAGTAAAATGTGGTAAATATATGTGATAATATAATTATGGAATTTAAATTAGCACATACAAAAAGTCATGGCTTATTGATTTTCAAAGCAGCGATGCCATCATCTGTTTTCTCAGGGTCACCATTTGCTTTGACAATGGGAAGAAGAGTCTTTTAAAAGACTAAACTAATAAAGTATCAATCAAACACTAGATTTATAGGAAACTCCCAAGTATTCAAGACTGATAAGTTACAAGAAAACAAGAATATTAACATGTGACTCCCTTAACAAGATGCTCACAAGAATAAAACACAACTTTTGAGCAAAATAAATATTTTTAGAAAAATTCTGCATGGTCTCACAAGTTGACTCAAAAAAGTTGAACTTGGAATCAGAGAGTAGAGTGGTTGTCACCAGGGGTTGGGTGATGGTGGGTTAGATGGGAGGAATATATTCAAGAGAGCTCTTGAACAGTATGGTGATTAGCATTAGTAACAATGTGCTGCATACTTGAAAATCAACGAATAGATTTTGTATTCTCACCACAAAAAATGGTAAGCATGTGAAGAAATGTATATGAAAATCAGCTTAATGCAGCCATTCCACTTTGTACGTGTATTTCAGAACATCCTATGGTCCATGATAAACACAATTTTGTCAATTAATAAACCTTAGATATGTACATTGTTCTTAATTAAATAGTAATAAATTTAAATTATGAAATCATGACAGGGTGATCTTTTTTGTTTGTTTTCTTTTTCTTTCTATTATTAGAAAGAATCAATTTTACTTACTTTTTCATCTGATTTTTTTTCTCACCCCACACTTAGTTGTGTCCATGGCGCTGGGGTTCAAACCCGGGTTCTTGCACACGCGAGCGAGGCAAGTGGGACACCGCTGAGCTACCACGGGGCCACAGCTCCAGCCCCTTATGTTACCGATTAGTACAATTGATTGCTATCGTTATGTGACTAAAGATAGCGTAGCTAGATGAAAAATATATAAATACGATCTCCCTAGAAAGCCAATGCGATTTACTAATTTTTTTTTCATTCCACAATATTCATTAACAAAAAAGGGGGGGGCTGGTGTAGCTCACTGAGTTCACTAGGAGAGTGGCTGCCTACATTCCCGAAGCACTAGGTTGGATCCCAGCACAGGGGCCAGGAGGGCACTCAATTTAAAAAAATAAATAAATAAATAAAGCAAGACCAAATAAAGAGAAAGCAGATTGGAATGCAGGGCACACCAGGGGCATCTCACCTGCGGTGCACCCAGGCAAGTGTAAAGGACAGAAGGAAACCACCCAGTGGGACTTTTTTGCACACCCTCCCTCTCCCTCTCTCCAAGGGAACTAAACATTTGCTTTAGTCCAAACCCAGGGGCAAATGAGAACTAGTAACAACCAACAAACTTGCAAAAGCGACCTTCGCCACACCTGGATATCTTTGATGCTCCCTAGCGGACAATGGGTTGCTGGAGTCCACGTCGCTAGCAGCAAGAGAAAGAGCGAAACCGGCAGGGTAAAGACGCAGGAGGAGAGGTGACCCCCGAACCCACTGCTTTCGCATTTTACCGGTGCCCTGGTGGGCGTGACTGACAGCTGTCACGTGCGGGGAAACCTGCAAAACTCAGGCAGCTCTCGCCCTAAAAGCTCACGTAGGCGCTCCCAGGCCCCAGAAGCTGAAGTTTAACCCCAGAACAAAAGCCTGTCCCCACCCCCACCCCCCACGGCCACTGTACCCACCCTGGGTCCGAAAGCCCTGGCTTCTCGGCCGCGCAAGCGCCGCGGCGGGCCGGGCCGGGCTGGGACACGCGGACCCCGCCGCACGGTACCTGCTTGTCCATGGCGCTGCGCCGCGGCGCTCCGCGGGGACTCTCCGCACAGTGGCCGCCGCCGCTGCCCGAGCCGTCGCTGGCCCGCCCGCGGCTGTCCCCAGAGTCCGCTCCGGCCGCGCGTCGCCGGGCTCGCCGGGCTGTTTGCAGCGCCCCGGGGTTGCCATGGCGACCAGCAATGCTCCGCCTGGACCCCGCTGGGTCCTCCCGCCCCTGCGCGGCGCGGCGCGGTCTTCCCGGCTCCGGAGACCTGCGGCTGGCGGGGCAACGGGCTGGGAGGGGACCGGCGCAGTCCAGCGCTGTGGCCCCAGACGCCACTTCCTCGGGGCTCAGCTGAACGGCGTTTCCAAGCGTCATCTTGGCCAAATCCACTTTGGATTTGGAAACTGCTTGAATGCGAAATGCTAAGAGTGTCTAGCTTTAGGAGAAAAACAATAATTCAAACTGGAATGCAGGAGATTTCTACTTTAATTCCGCAGCTTCCCAAACTTCCAAGCTTGGGGCTGTTCCCAAGCAGGATTCAAGTGTGAATCCAAGAATCATGCTTGGATTCTTCTCGCTGCTTCCTTGCCAGGTCCCTTCACCATTGTTTCTTCATCTTAAACTTCAATGGAAATTTTTTAACCTTGAGTTTTAATCTGGAGGGGACAAAGGCAATTTCCTAAACACTGCCTCCCCACTAGACTAATACCTGCATCGGCATGAATTCCAAACAACTCTGCTTTAAAGGGCTTTTAAAAGGAATTTGAAGAGAAATGTATTGTATCTGCACACTCTACTATCTCAACGGGGACAGCACTTTCCAGTAGAAATATGATCTATATGGTACATGTGTAAGTTTACATTTTCTACAAGCCATAGTCCAAAAACTAAAAGCCAGGTGAAATCCATTTTAATGTTTCATTGAATCTAAAAGATCCAAAGCATTATTCAACATGTTATCAATATATAAATAGACCATGAAATACTTCACATTCTTTTAATCATACTCAGTCCTCAAAATCAGAATTGTATTTTATGCTTAGGGCACATCTCAGTTCAGACTGGCACGTTTCAAGTGCTGGACAGTCAGATGGGACGAGTTGGCACTATCTTGAAAAGGGCAGGTGCACTAGACTAAACTCTAGGAAGACCAGCCCCAAATCTCCATGCAGAGGAAAGGACTGCATTGACTCATACTTTCAAATATTGATTAACCCTTGAACAATTGTCCTGAGGCTCACTAGGAAGAAAGAAAAAGTTCTTAGCAACATAAACAATCTTCAGAAACTAAGAACACTTAAAATGTCATTCTGACTATCTGAATTTGTAGGCAATTTGTGTGATTTTGCAATATGATGCCTTTCATATTCACCTAATGGGCTCCATGCAACTGAGTTTCAGACTTTAGAATCTAGCCCTCAAGTAAAGAGCTATTCTTAAAGGAAAACATCTTCAGGGAAAACCCTCTCTAGGTCTGAGAAGAGGGATGAAAGCTTACACTTTTCTAGGTGATTTTTCTGCATTAACTCATTTTAT
>PVKS010031853.1:0-23088 GCA_004027875.1 Aplodontia rufa
AAGGCCAGCTCCATTCCTGGGGGCTCAATGTGAATCTGAACATCATGGTGGCAGGCATGGCTCCAAAGAGATAAGCAGCTCAAGGAGTCATGTCAGTATGCACAGCAGAGAAACTCCACGTCAGATATAGAATATATACCCCAAAGGTAGGTCTCCAGTGACGCACCTCTTCCAGTCACACTCTACCAGCCTATAGTTGCCAGTTAACTGATTGGGTTAAAGCACTGTAACACAATCATTTCCCCTCGGCCTTCCAGAATTGTCACTCCTGAGTTGTTTGTGTGTGTGTGTGTGTGTGTGTGGCAGGGGGCACCTCACATTGAAATCATAACAGGACTGAAGTCAGATTAGGAGGGAGGAGAGCCAAGGTTGGTAGCCCAACAGCATCTCTTCTTTCTGAGATCAGGAGAGATGATTGTTTTGGTGAAATATAACAGCACTGGGACTCAGGAACCAAGGACTGGGCCCTGAATCCATAACCTGCCAGCCTTATGCTTTGGGAAACCACTCTTTCTTTGTATCCAGAATTCATGATCTTGGACTTGGAGTGTTTGTACCAGCTTTTCCTTAGCTGCCCAGTGGGAAAAAATACTCCCGACCTCATGGGTAGAATTACAGGAATAACCAGTGTAGACCTCCAGTGGTGTCCTGCCAGGTGCTCCTGTCAGTGCTAGTTTTTGTAGCTTTCTGTTAGATGCTGTAGGTATTTGTTTCAGTCTTTCTTTTTTTTTATTTTCAGGAGTGTGAGTATTAAAGGACTTTTTTGTTTGCTTTTATACTTGAAAGCTGAAAGCGTTTTTTGAATATTTCAAACTATTTAAAGTGAATAGATTTAAAACAAAATTTCTAGTAACTTAAGAATTATATACAATCTACACAAAGAATGTGATAAACTTATGTAAGAGACATAAAAGAAAACAATTGAGTGGAAAATTATTGTCATTCCTAAGGTGGGAGAATGCATATGATGAAAATGTCAACTGTTCTACTCAGTTTTAATCCAGTCTAAATCAGTTTGCCTGGGAGAGGGAAGGTGATATTATTCTTTTTAATTTAATGAGTTAAAAGGTTTAACAAAAGCTATGGCTAGTTCTTCACCTAGGAAATAAAAATATGAAAACAGCCAAGAAATTTGTGTGGAGGATGAACAGGTGAAGGTCTAGGGCCACACAGATGATGCTTCACATTCTGGCTCATATGGATTATTTACTATATGCTCACGATTCTACTTTTTTCATCAGAGGATATGTTTTAAATTATGGTTTCTTGTTCAGTGTTTTCCAGGGTGCCTGACGATTCAGATTCGTACCGTCTTGTGCATATTCATAGTGGTCTTAATCTATTCTGTAGCTCAAGGATGTGTGGTAAGCATCCCTCTGTAACTTTTGGAAAGTACTGGGGTGAGAATAACAGGAGGGAGCGGTGCAGGAGTAACAGAATGGATGGGGCCGAAGAAACAGGATGGAACTGGGGCAGGACTAACAAAACGAAGCCAGGATAGTAGTAACAAGAGGCATCTGGGGCAGGAGTCGCAGGATAGAGCTGCCAGGTGTGGGGAGTGGGAAGGGATGTACCTCCTGACACTGCTTGACCTCTTGTCTTCTCCACAGCCTGTAGCCTTTGCTGTGCAGCAGGATGGATGGGGCCTGGATGGTGACACTGGGGGATGTGTATTGTAGGGGGAGGCGGAGCTGTGAGACTGTGACACCTGGATGTCCTGAGGGGCTAATGGCTGCCTCCTGGCCTTTCCTAAGCCCCTGTTCCCCTTGCTTGCCAGGTGGGCTGCCTGCCCTGGGCCTGGAGCTCCCAGTCCAACAGCTCCCTAGTGGTCCTTGCCGCTGGAGGCCGGCGCACTGTGTTGCCTGCCCTGCCCTGCGAGTCTGCACATCACGCCCTGCTCTGCTGCCTGATGGGTACCCTCCCGCTAGCCATATTCCTGCGGGTGTCCTCCTTGCCAAAGATGATCCTGTTATCTGGGCTCACCACATCCTATATCCTCGTTCTGGAGCTCAGTGGATACACCAAGGCCGGGTGAGTGTGGATGCCCCAAGGAAAAGACCCAGGTGGGGGTTGTTTAGTGAAATCTAGGTATTCAGCTATGTATATCATCTTCTGATAAGTAAATTAATAAAAACCAAGTTTATGCGAGTTTTTCAGTTCCATGGCTTTTCCATTTCTCTTCTTCAGCCCAGGTTCTAACAAGGCATTGGACTTCCTGTTGAGAAGGAGGTCTTGACCTGGGTCAGCCCCAGAGAACTGTTTGTGGGCATCACCACCTGAGTAGCCCTCTCTGCCCAGCTCCAGGGTTTGATGACCATGTCTTGCCTGAAAGCTCTACACTGACTGGGGTTTCTTCCTCACCTTTCCCCAGGGGCGGTAGTGTCTCTGGGCGCAGCTACGAGCCAATTGTGGCCATCCTGCTGTTCTCGTGCACGCTGGCCCTGCACGCCAGGCAGGTGGACGTGAGGCTGCGGCTGGACTACCTCTGGGCAGCACAGGCAAGATGAGCCCTCTCTCCTTCCTGGTGGTGTGGGATGGGGATCCTTCAGCGATTGGGGAAGCTGGATGACATATTCACTGTCTGTGTGACCTGCAGAGCACCTGCTCAGCAGTGTCCAAGGACCAGTTCCTGATCAGGGGTGGAGGAGACCTGAGCCAGGATCTTGAGAATTAGGGACAATTCCTGTGGAAAGGCCACATGAAAGACTGTAAGAAGAGTATGCTGGAAAAATTATGTCAGGATGGCTGTTTTGTGAGGCAGCAAGCTCCCTATCCTAGGCGGTGTGAGGTGGTCATGATCAGAGGACGTTGACCTATGTGGGGTCTGGATGATTGTCACAGGTCTCATCAGAGTTATGAGGAAATAAGGAAATGCAGAATCTCACTCCAGATTGAGTAGCTCTGCAAGTGAGGTCTGGGAATTTGTATTTAACAAGTATTCTGGGAAATTCTGAGAAAAAGAGGCATGAACACCCCTTTTGGGGACACTCCAAGAAGTAGCAATGTGAGGTAGCTTCAGACCCTGACCATCTGGGTACAAAGTGGGGAGTCACAATTTCTCAAAATTGTCGGTGGCTTTATGTTCAGGTATGAGACAGATGCCATCTGCCAGTTTACCTGAGCTCCTGCTGTGTAGCCAAATTCAGAGACAGAAGGGCTTACCTGTGACCACAATGGGGCCAGGGCAGCACCTGGTGTTGCTATGAGTGCATCTCTTCCTGTGCCTGCTGTTGTTCCCCAGGCCTCTGGGATGGGAGGCAGTTGAATAGTCAGAGTTAGGTTACCCAGCCTTAAATCCCATCTGCAGACTGTCTCGCTCTGGGCAAATTGATCCACCTGCAAATGGGAATGAAAGCTGATAAATCTTAGTGTTAGCAGGAGGCAGCGTTAATTGGACATAGCAAGGATAGCTCTTTGCTATTGGAGATATAAGGTTTCATCTAGTCTTCAGAGCAGCACTGCCCACATGGTGGAATTAGATTTGGGGAAATAGGGTCCACAAAAGTGACATGCCAGGGTCTATCCATCCTAAATGGCTGAACCACAGGGCTCACTATGGACAGTGGAAGCACTGAGCATGCCCAGGTGTCTTGGCAGTGGGAGCAGCTCTGGCAAATCTGCTGGGGCTGGAGAGCCTGTTGAGTTGGGGTCTCATTCCTGAGGCTGAGTGGCAACAGGCTCTGCTGTGGAGGAACTGAGACCTTGGTCGGCAGCAGCAGTGGTAACAAGGGCTGAGCCTGCCCTTAAGTAGTCCCTGTCTCTTATTGAGGCAAAGTCACATAGAGCCAATGATCAACCAAATTTGCCTCTCTTCAGCCAGTAAAATGGGGTAAGAACCCTAATTTGGGCTTCCAAGAATAACTGAAATTACCTTTTCGGTGCCCTGGCCTCAGCCTGGAGTGAGGGAGGAATGCATGCTGGATCCGTCCTGGCTCCGTCACTGCAGGTGGTGTTCCTTGGCTGCCTGTCACGAAGCTTGTTGGGTGGCCTGCACCTTCCGGTGCTCTCCATTGACACAGCCCAATTGGAAGCAGGACTCTAGGAACCCATTGGTTGGTAGTCTCCAGGTCAGCCTCTCTGGTGGTGGGGAATGGTTGCAGGTGCTGGCACGTACCAGTTCCTGGAAAGAAGACCAGCTGCATGCAGTTTGCCAGAGCCTGCCAGGTATTGGGAGGAGCCTCTTTATGATGGGTTTAGCCGCCGATATTTATTCTACTCGGCCAGCTGCCCAGCATAATCCAGCGGGCTGGCCCCTAACACCCGCCGACCCTGCCATCAGCTTGCCGCTCTAGTTTAAGATCTTTTCATGTGAGCAGAGTCTGAGGTCAAGTGGGAATGTCCTCAGCCAGACCCTCCGCTGTGCAGCCAGGACTGAAGAGGTCCCACCTTAGAGTTGGGGTCCAGATACCTACCCAGAGCCAGAGAAAAAATGGACGTAGGATGAGCCAGAAAGAGTGGGACAAGAAGTTCGTAAGCTTGCTTACTATGGTGCCCAGTTGGCTCCATACTCAAAGTAAGTAGAATTGAGGCCACGGCTGTGACTTCCAGCTAGGGTACAGTCTTTGGGGGAGGCGTGTTTTTTCTCATCTGAGTTGGCATGGCCTTTTATTGACTTTTATTATTAAATTAGGATATTTGTTATTAAAAAACTATTTTTAATTAAATACAATATTTAAATGTTATTAAATACAGTATTTGACCCTGCCATGTGATTCTCGATCTGACCACAACCCCTACTAAGTTCAGGGCACAGATGCATTCTGGGTGAGTCTGTGGCCCTCTGCATGTATGTCATGAGGGAAAGATTGCTAAATGGGACACACTGACACATTTTTTCCATAGATATAAAGCAACCAATGCTACTTCATTTTCCCGTAACCCCAACAAAACAGAACTTTTTAGATTTTATCTGTTTGCCCTCTGGACATTTAAGCAGGTTGTATAGACATCAGAGTTCCTCAAACAATTGCACAATTTTCAGACCAAACAGTAGATGAGTTAATTATTTACGGAGATCAGATTGGTCATACAAACCTGCATAAATAGATGGGTTTTATCATTGTGATGACATCCTCAACCTCTTCATGTTTAACTGTTGAGATACTTTTGTTCCAATGTTATTATTTTCTTTGAACTTAGTAGATATCATCATGAAAATTGTAATTACACTGCTCATGCTCATTAGTATCAATGGAATTGACTACCAATAAGTGCTTAATCCAAGGATAATTCCCATCATGCAGTAGCCATTACTAACTTCGAGAGGGAGTTTGCCTATAGGGTGGTCACAGCACAGACATGGAATTCTCAGCCACAGAACCAAGTTAGAGAGAGCAGTGTATTTCCTGATTGCAGTCCCTTATGTTCTTGAACATGCATTTCTGCACACCTGACAGTAACACTGTGTGACAGTAGCAGGGAGTTTATGTCATGAAAGTCAAGGTCACCTTTCTCAGACTCTGAAATGCTACAGTGTATTGGTTGTCATTTTGTTCTGTTACTTGCCACAGGCTTTGTCTGTGGGCTTCGGGTGAGCACAAACAGCTTTCACTAGGGACAGATGATTTTGAAATCACTTCCCACAAGAGGTGCGACCCCCAGCTCCCAACACCACCACACCAAGGACCCACCATCAACACAGAAACCTCTGGGGACAAACCACATCTAAACCATAGCAAATCCTTATCTGTTATTGGTATCAGAGTAATGCTGTCCTCATAGAATGAGTGGAGAAATATTCTATCCTTATCAGTTTTCCCTAGGAGTTTGAGTAGAAGGGGTATTATTTCTACCTTAAATGTTAGCCCACTGGACCTGGTTTTTTGTTGTTGTTATTGTTATTTGTTTGTTTGATGAGGAAATTTTAAACTAAAATTCAATGTCTCTTAAGATATATGACTATTTAGGCTTTCCATATCTTTTTGAAGTGTCTTTGGAAGTTTGCATCCTTCCATGAAATTTGTTAACTTTTTTGACATAAAATTGGTTATAATTATTGCTTTGATATTTATAGAACCTCATTTGTATTATTTAATTTCTTCTCATTTTCAGTTTTACTTATATTGTTATTTTTGTAGTTTTTTAGGTGATTTGAGAGAGAGGCTTTTCTTACTTTGTAATATAGGTGCTGTGTTATAAATTTGCCTCTACATACTTCTTTAGCTGAATTCCACAAATGTTGGTATTATATGTAGGTTCATTTTCATTTGGTTCAAACTGCTTTCTAATTCTACTTTTGATTTCTTTTTCTTTTTCTCGTATCCCGTCCCGTCCTCCTCCTCCTTCTCTTACTCTTACTCCTTCTTTTCCTTCTCCTACTCCTAATTCTTTCTATCTTCTCTTCTGCCTTCTCCTCCTCCTCCTTCTTCATGGTAAAAAGCATTAAAGAAACTTTAATCAGTGTAGCTGCACCAGGAAGACAAGGGACCTATGTCCACAGCCCTGTCTTTGAGCAGCTGACAATAAGTTTGAGATTTTATAGAAAGGGGAATGAGGGCATTGTTGTGTATGTGTGTGTGGGGGGATCTGCATGGCCAGAATAATTGCTTTCGAAGCAGATGATCTTGATCAGGTATGACCATTATTTCAGGACTGACCAGATGTGACCTTGTCCCTGATAAGAAAGTTGCTGGTAGCTTCCATTCATCACAGAATGATTATTGAATCAGGCCTTGTTCCAGGAATCCAAGATGACTTGGAACAAAGGGGACAGATAAAAAACAGGCAGATATACCAAGGACTTAATTCTGCTTTTAGCCACCCATTGAACATTTGTAGGGATAAGTAAAGAGTCTTATGTCCTTGTTATAACTCTCACTATCTTTCGGCCATTCTTCAATCTTGAGAGAACTAAGGTGTCAGCCAATCTGGCTTTTTAGGTTTCCTGGCCCACTGATAACTAGTCTTTGAACAATGGTTGAAACAGGTGAAAAGGGTTAGATGCAAAAGCCTAAGAGTAAAAGTGCCATTAAAAATTATAATGCAGAATATAACAGTCAAAGTCTGAAGATATCCAACTAAATAAATCATGTAGAACTTTCTCATGGTTCTGTGAGATTGGACCACTTAAAAATAGTATATATGTATACATATACATATATATCATATATCCTATGTGTGTGTATGTATATATATATATATATATATATATGATAAAAAAAAGTCATTTCTTGATTTTTGTCTAAATAGAGGGCCCTTGTCTAAGCTATGAATTCTTGGTATGTGAGTTCCTCTATGTTGAGGTTCCTGGTAGAAGGGATTTAGTGTTTGGCAATCATGCATAAGAATTTCTTTCCCATAACTTCTTGGATTTAGTAACTTTTGGTAGGGCCAACACAAGTCCTCTTCTCAAGTTACATTTAAAAGACCACCATCTTTCTCTTTTAGTTGTCCATGCAGAACTGTTCTTTTACTTTTCTTGCATCCTCATGTTAGTACATTGATCTTTGGTTATACTTGCCCATTGGTTGTTCAGACCAGTTACCTAATTTTGGTCTCCTGTGTTGGCCCAAAATTAATCTCTTTCCTTTCTGTTGTTAGTTTCAGCTGAGACTCCTCAGGGGTTATTTTTTAGGAACTTTTGGGGAATGTCTTGATTCCTTCAGCCTTTTCCTATACCACTTTTGCCACCTGCCAGGTTGGGTCAGGATCTTACTAGCTACATGTGACTTCTCTTGGAAGCATTTAGGGACATTTCTCTCTCCAGTGACCCTCCTCTTTGCAGAATGTACACTGACTTGCTTCCTGTTCTCTAGGGTCCTTGCAATCCCCCCGATCAGGAGGTCAGGTTGTTACAGAGCTGGGGCCTTCCATGAAACTGAGACAGCAGGAAAGCTCCCCTGTTGTTAGAAATTGTACTTTTGTAAAACATTAACAGGCAGCAGTTATAAAATTTTACAAGGAAAAATCAAAATTAAATGAAAGCAAAAATATATTCAGTTTGTGTAACAGCTCTGAATCAAGAAAAAATTTTAATAACACTAATGTATCTTTGATATCTGTTTTGCTTCTGCAAAAATCCATAGTCAATTCAACTACAAAATCTTTTACAAATTCTATTTCTTTTTTAAAACTCTGTTACAACCTTCAAATACCTTTTAAATTTACTCAAGCCCTTATATAGTTTTGCATTATATCTCTTTTTGTTTTGGGATGACAATAGCCTTTACAATAGAAATTTATCCTTTAGAACAGAATTTTAAATGAATTTAATTTTAGCGAACTTTGGGACCATCCTAACATACATATATACATATATATACACATGTGTATGTGTATATATATATATATATGTATATATATATTTTAAAGACAGAGGGAGGGTGGGAAGAGAGAGAGAGAAAGAGAGAATCAATTTTATTTATTTCTTCATCTGGTCTGTTTACCTGACACTTAGTTGTGTACATGATATGTGGTACTGGGATTCAAACCCAGGACCTTGTGCATGCCAGCAAGCACTCCAACTGCTGAGCCACCACTTCTCAATTGTCTAGTAACATAGGCAAAAAAAAAAGTGTATTAATAATTTTAATAATATTACTTTTGTCTTACCAACAAATCTAATAACTTACCAAAGATTTATTTATATCATATGAACTAAAGCATTTAGATTCATGTCCGTTAAAAGTTTATGAGAGCTAATTTATTTATTAGCCAATTTGCTACTTGTAGATACAATACATAATGTAAACATACGTAGAAATTATAGAAAATAAAGATTTCATAGCTTTCCTTTAGAGTCATCATTTGCCAGTTTTTAAAATTAATCTGTTGATATGATTACTATAGTCCTAAAGTATCTTTAATCTTAAATCTGAATTTCCAAAATTATAAATTAGTTGAAACAAAGCAGAATATTTACATCTCATAGATGGAAAACTCAGTCTAAACATCATTGAGAAGGGCAAAGACGAAAGCAAAAGGTTTAAGAGCGAGGCCAGTTATGCCTGAACTTAATATGTTCATGTTGAACTTAATATCTTTCCTGTGTTAAGAGCTAATTAATAGGACTGGAACCCTGGCTTGGCAGTTACAGCATTTGCCTGGCATGCATGAGAACGCTGGCTCGAACCCCAGCACGACGTACACAATGAAGTGTTGGAGCAACGAAAGTCACATGAACTAAATAAAATTGATTCTCTTTTTTCCTCTCTCACTATCCCTTTCTCTCTCTTTAAAAAAAATAATAATTAATAGAGGGAGGAACCCTTACATGTGGAAATTTCTTTCATGAAGGGTTAGAAAAGTCCTGTTTTGGAGAACTGGCTAGTTGATAAGTCATTCTGACCTAACTTGTTTTCTGGTCAGATGTAGGGCAAAGGGCACTTTCTTGCTCACCTGACTTGGGAAAACTTCCTTTGAGCTTCCTAAAACTGGGTCTTTCTACTTTAGCACAGGTTCAGTCATTTTAGAATGACCAGTAAGAAATTTACATATATTTTACTGCCCAAGGACAATAGTGTACAAGAAAACCAATTTAAGGGGCTGGGGATGTGGCACAGTGGTAGAGTGCTTGACCGTTGTGCTTGAGGTCTTGGGTTCAATCCCCTGCACTGGGGGAAAAAAGTACATTTTTCTTAACTACTTGCATTATCAACACTATGTCCTTCCTTGACTTTGTTTCCTATCTCAGTGAGGGTGTCCCTTCTCCCAAAATTGCAACCTTCTGAGCTAGCTGGTGGGCCTGTGATCAGGAGGAAGAGACAAAAAGCAAAAGGGCAAATCTATACAATGTAGTAGCCGAAGATGACCAGATGCTAGCAGAAGTCATTCTGAAAATGGTTCTGAAACAAAGGATATTCAAATTAACCAATACAGAATAAACAAAGAACTGTCAACCAAACGGTAAATTTCCAATAGGGACTGTGTGCTAGCTGTCACATTTTTAGCCATGGACACAGACTAATAGAGCAACACATGAAATAATTACATTAAACCAGAGTACACTTTCAGGTACTTAGGCCATGCTGTACTACCATAGATCAGACAGACAAAATTCTCCCTAGGGGGCAGGGGCACAGAATTAGCACTTTCCATTCTTATGTAAATCACAACAGAGATCTCCCCAAAGCAACCTGGTTTCTTTGTACCTTATACCCCTTCCCTGCTAATTAGTACCACAAAATTATAGAATCCAGGATTCCCTGTCAGACAACAGCAGAAGTTCATATTGGCTCAGAAGAGCCCCAAACAACAGGAAAAAGGAAGGGCCAGGCCCAACTTGCACTACCAGGCAGAACTTATCAGGGGTCAGACTGTGGGACCCATAGAGTCCAAAGAGTTCGTTTTTCTGTTTCACCAAATGATGGTTACAAAACAGCTGATGCCTGAAGTGAAAAGAAAGGGAAAGACCTCAAAATGAATGTAGTTTCAGCAGTTACCTGAGTCCCACTTTTTCTGCCCTCTTCATTCTGGGGTCATCAAGCAGCAAGTGACTAATTCTCAAATAGCATGCTTTCTCCTGGTGTGGCTCGTCAAAGCTATTGCCAGAGTCCTAGGCCAGGGGCCCAACCCTGGGGATCCAATAAATCAAATCCAAAACCAAGTAGAAAAGATAATGGTGAAAACCATGACAGGAACTTTAATTAGTGCACCAGGGAGACAAGGGGACCCATGTCCTTAGCCCTGTCTTCTTAATTGCTTCTTCATTGTTTTGTGTTTTTCTTTTTCTTTTCTTTTCTTTCTTTCTTTTTTTTTTTTTTTTAGAGAGGGGGAGAGGGAGAGAGAAAGAAAGAAAGAGAATCAAATTTTATTTATTTTTTCATCTGGCCTTCATTTCTCTGACACTTAGTTGTGTATGTGGTGTGGGGGTTCTAACTCAGGTCCTCGCTCATGCCTGGCAAACACTTTAACCACTGAGCTACTGCTCTAGCCCTTAATTGCTTCTTTAAACCAAAAGATAAGAAGTATTTTCTTTAGTTGAGGATTTCCCAGAGATTGTTCAGTTACTGACTTTAACTTTTGTCACACTATGGTCAGAGAATGCTCTTTAAACGAGAGAGAGAGAGAGAGAGAGAGAGAGAGAGAGAGAGAAAGAGTGAAAAAGAGAGGGGGAATCAATTTTATTTAGTTTTTCGAGAGAGGGAATCAATTTTATTTAGTTTTTCATGTGGTCTTCATAACTCGGACACTTCATTGTGTATGTGGTGCTAGGGTTCAAACTCATGTCCTTGCACAGGCCAGGCAAGCGCTGTATCTGCTGAGCCACCGGTCCAGCCCACATGTACTTTTGATGATTTGAGTTCTTTTTAAATTACTTAAGACTTACTGTATTATCCATATTCCACGTGCTTTTGAAGAGAATGTGTATTTCATTACTATTAGATGGTGTATTTTATAAATTTCAATTAAGTCACCCTGGTTAATAATGTCCTTATTGATTTTCTTTGTAGTTGTTCTATCAGTTTTTTAGAAGTTTCCTGGAATCTCTAGCTGTCTTTGTGGATAGAATTTCTTACAGCTCTATCAGTTTTTGCTTCGTATATTTTGATGATTCGTTAGCTATTTAAAAGTTTAGGCTTATATCCCTATGATAAATTTACTCCTGTATCATGCTTGGGCATTATAGGAAACAAAACCAAGCAAACAAAACCCACATTTTCTCCCCAGGTAATTTTTTGGCTCTGTAGTCTACTTTCCTATTAATGTAAGTAATCGCATTTTCATTTTCTTTTTCTAGCATTTTACTTTTAACCTGTATTTTATAAAATTTAAAGTGCATTCCTTCTAAGTAATATATGATTGAGTCTTGCTTTTTTTAATGCAATTTACAAATCTCTACCTTTTAACTGTTAAGGCCATTGATAGTATAATTGCTGACGTGGTAGGGTTTTAGTCTAGCCTTTTACTGTTTCTTCTTCTTTTTCTTTTTTTTTCTATCTTTTCTTTGTTTCCTTGTTCTTCTTTTTTCTGTAAATTTTTTGGGTTATTTTATTTCACTATTCTACTTTTCTTTTCTTTTCTTTTTTGCTTATTAGCTGAACTTTTTTATTGTACTGTTTTAATGAGTACTTTCCACAGTCTATCTTCAAATGCTATACTACCTCACATTTAGCCTAAGAATCTTACAACAGAATGTGTATACAGTAGATTGTTTATGTCCCCCTCAAAGTCCATATGTTGAAATCCTAACCCCCAATTTGATAGTATTAGAAGGTGGGGTGTTAGCTCATGAGGATGGAGCCCTCATTAATGTGAAAATGGCCCTTAGAAAAGAAGGCTCAAAGAACTCTCTTATCCTCTTTCTGCCATGTGAAGATAAACAATAAGGAGTTGGCCATCTGCAACCAGGAAGCAGATGCTGGTGTCCTGAGCCTTTGCAGCCTCCAGAGCTGGGAGAAATGTTTGTTCTATAAGCCATCTTGTCTATAATAATATATTATAGTAACCTGAACTGATCAAGAACATGTCCATTTCTCCCATCTTAGGTTTTTACAATTGTCACCATAGATTTAGTTTATTTGTACATGTACTACAAACCCCAAAATATATTGTTATTGTTTCTATCATGAGCAATTATATTTTATTTATTTTTGTTTATCATGAGCAATTATATTTTATTTATTTTTGTTTATAGCAGCTTTCTTTATAATTGCCTAAACTTGAAAGCAACCAAGAAAGATGTCTTTCAGTAGGTGAATGAATGCATGAACCGTGATACATCTTGAGAATGGAATACTTAGCACTAAAAAGAAGTCAGTCCATGAAGACATGGGGAGACCTTGAATACAAATTTCAGACAATCTGAAAGCTTACATATGATATGATTCCAAATATATGGCATTCCAGAAGAGGCAAAGCCATGAGGACAGTAAAAAGATCTGACTTACAGAGGATAGGGAGAGGAAGAAACAGGTAGATCATAAGGGATTATTAAGATAGTAAAACTGTTCTACATGAAGTATCATGCAGAATGTAGGATACATGTAATCAAACATTGGTCAGTGGCATGCATGGTGTCATACACCCATAATCCCAGCTACTTGGGAGGCTGAGGCAGGAGGATTGCAAATTCAGTGCTGGCCTGAGCAACTTTTTCTTGGTATTGGGATTTGAACCTAGGGGTACTCTATAACTGAGCTATAGCCTCAGTCTTTTTTATTTTTAAGACAGAGTCTCACTAAATCATTGAGACTGACCTCAAACTTGTAATCCTCTTATCTCAGCCTTCCATGTAGCTGGGGTTGCTGGTATGCACCAATGCACCTAGCCAGCCTCAGCAACCTAGTGAGACCCTATCTCAAAATAAAAAAGGCTGTGAATGTAAAATGTAGCACATTTGTAGAGCATTCCTGATCCTAATCCCTAGTACTAAAAAAAAAAAAAAGAAAAGAAAAGAAATCAAAACCCGTAATGTGCTCAACAGAAAGAAACAGGTTCAATCCCGTACAAATAATAATAAGGAACTGGTGAAGTGGCACAGTGGTAGAGCATTTGCCTGGCAGGCCCAAGGACCCAGGTTTGATCCCCAGCACCACATACACAACTAAGTGATGGAAAAACTAAGCAGATGAAAAAAAAATTCTCTCTCTCGCTGTCTCTCTAAAGAATAATAATAAAAGTAGCAACTGGATGAGAAGTATATGGGAAGTATTTTTGTTGAGCAATTTTATTTTAAAGATTTTTACTAAGAAGTTTCTGACTTATCTATATAGTTATGATTTCTGATGCTTTTCACTCTTCTGTGTACATCTAGATTTCCATCTATCTGAAGGACTTGCTTTAATGTATCTTTCAGGTCTGTTGGTGTTTTAGTTAGCTTTTTTGCTGTTGCAACCAAAAGACCTGACAAGAACAATTAGAGGAGGAGAAGTTTGTTTGGGGGCTCATGGGTTCGGAGGTCTCAGTCCATAGACAGATAACTTCATTCTTCAGGGGTTGAGGTGAGGTGGAACATCATGGTGGAAGGGTGTATTGGAGGCACAGCACCAAGGAAGCAGAGAGAGGAAGAAAGCAAGGACAAAACACCCCAAAAACATGCCCTCAGGGAGCCACCTTCTCCATCTGCACCCTGCCTGCCTACAGTTACCACCAAGTTAATCCCTACCAGGGTATTAATGCACTGATTAGGTTAAACATCTGATAACCCAATCATTTCATCTCTAAACTTTATTGCATTGTCTCACACATGCATTTTAGGGGAACACCATATATAAATCATAGCAGTTGGTGATTATTTTTTTTTCAGTTTTTGGATGTCTGAAAAAATCTGCATTTTATCATCATGACTGAAAGATATTTTTTATTGGGAATAGAATTCTAGTTCAATTATCTTTCATTTCTGTGTTTTAAAGATCTTCCCAACATCTTCTGTCTGGCATTGTTTCCAATGAGAAGTCTGCTGCCATCTGCATCTGTTTCTCCATATGAAATTTGTCTTTTTTTATCTGGTTTTTGAAAAAATTCATCACTGGTTTTTAAGTGGCTGGTGATGTACTTGATGTATTTTTTTCATACTTCTTATATTTAGGATTTGCTGTTTTTCATGAATCTATGGCTTTACAGTTGCATAAAATTTGGAAAAATCTTAGCTATTATGTCTTCTCCCTACTTTCTGTCTCTCTTTCCTTCTTCAGGAACGTAGTTGCACATGTACCATGCATCTTGAAGTTGTCTTGCACTTCACTAATACTCTGTTCATTTGTTATTTTTCTTCCTTTTTCTGTGTTTATTTTTGACCATTTTTATAACTATGTCTTCAAGTCTACTAATCTTTTCTATTGGAATGTGTAATCTAATGTTAGTCCCACCCAGAGCATTTTTCATCTCAGATATTATAGTTTTCTAGAAGTTAGAGTTGGTTCTTTTTTATCTTTGATGTCTGTATTTACCATGGTTCTTCTGCCTTCTTGAATGTATGCAATGCATTCATAATAACTTTTAATATCTTCATCTAACTAATCCCATCAACTGTGTTATCAAGTTAAATTGGTTTTTTCTCTCCTTATCATGAGTTGTATTTTGTTTTGCTTTTTTCATATGTTAGTTTTAATGGGATATTAAACATTTTGCATTTTATTTTTGAGTGCTAGGTAATCTTGTATTCCTAGAATTAATTCTTGACCCTTTTTCTTTTTGTTTTTCAAATTCCCATCTTTATTTTTGGCAGGGCAATCCCAAATTGATTGCATGTGGTAGAAAGTATTTTTAATATAATCCTGTTATAATTTAGAAAAATATATTTAAATATTGATCAGTTCTACTGAATTCTGATAAAATAGTTTACCATCAGTTCAACTACTGAAGTTCAGGGAGGAGTAATTTTAAAAAGGGAGTTTGTCTTCTAGACTATGTTTTCTCAAAAGAAGAACAGGCTATAAATATATACTCTGATTGAAGTTACCTACCTGTAAGCTGTCTGGCTGAGCAAATAGAAACAAAGCATTGTGTACAGCCTAGATAGTTGTGTCCATTCAAATGTCTTTTTTAAAAAATTTTTATTAGTGCATTATAGTTGTACATAATGATGGGATCTGTTGTCACATATTCCTAGATGCACACAATACAGCAATATAATTTGGTCAATATCCTCACCCATCCGCACCCCTTTCTTGCCAGATATGTTATCTGGCAACATTTTAATCCTTTAGGGTCTTTCTTTTAACATTCATTAGGAAGAACTTGAGGAACATTTAGCCCACTATGGAGGCAAAACACTTCACAGTATTTGTTTTAGTCAGCTTTTTTTTGCTGCTACAACTAAATGATCTGACAAGAGCACTTTTAGGAGGAAAGGTTTATTTGAGGGCTCACAGTTTCAGAGGTCTATAATCAGAGAAGGCCAGCTCCATTCCCTGGGGCTCTAGGTGAGGCTGTACATCATCATGGCAGACATACCTCCAGGGAGGAGGGAGCTCAAGGCGTCACACAGGGAAGCAGAGCAGAGAGAGCAGAGAAACTCCATGCCAGATCCAGAATATATACCCCAAACGCATGCCCCCAATGATCCACCTCCTCTATCTACAACCTGCCAGTCTGCAGTTGCCAATTAATCCATATAATGGGATTAACTTACTGAATGGGGTAAGGCTTTTATAACCCAATCATTTCACCTCAGCTTTCCTGAATTGTCACACATGAGCTTTTCGGGGGGACCTCACATTCACACCATAACAATGTTTTACCTGATGTCTGGTGAATTATAAAATTTGCTACTTTGCCAGTAGGGGTAGAAACTGTATTCATCATTGAGTGAGCTTTTGGGGATTGTTCCTATAGCCTATTGGATGATTTGTTTTCCAGTCTGTCTTGATCAGTACTCAGCTGGAGGCTTGAAGAGGATCCTTGACAGGTGTTCAGGGTTCCCTCTCCTCTTTGGTATTCTCCTTGTGATCTCGGGCTGCCTTGGGCTCCCAAGTCTCCCAGATTGGTTACTATTAGGAAACCCCCAGGCTCTACATGAGCTTGTACCATAAGCAACCTGGAAACTAACTTTCCAGACCCATTGTACCAAGAGAAAAGTGGAGCCGATCTGAATAGCAGGCAACTCGGTCTAGATGAGAGGCATAGAGAGAATAGCCAGTAATCATACTGGCAGGATTTGATAGATTAGAAGTGTTGAACTGGGTGTGGCCCAAGCAGAGACACTGAGCAGTTTGGGAAGAGGCAGGCTAGGTATACAGATCAGGAACATCTGTATGACACTCAGCCTGTCCCATAGGATAAATGGTTCATGTAAAGCCTTGAATAATCTGGAGAAATTGTTGATGAGATGCATACTTGTTTTCATAATTTTATAGTCCATGGGGTTTCATACAACAGAGTTTCTGGCAAGGAACCAAGACACTCTTAATGCGCCTTTCACCTTTGTCCTGCTGTTTCCTCTACTTGGTCATTCCCTTTTATGTCCATGGTCTTGGGGTTTGAGAAGGACATGGGGCTGAGATTTGGCATCAAAGTGACCCCTCTTAGGCTCAAGATCCAAGCTCATCATGTTAGCTGGACTGCGGGAACAACTAGACAGTATAAAAAACAAAATTACCTTTACATTTTAAGTGCAGTTCTTTGCAAGCATAGGGTAGAACAGACAGCTTAACAGCAGCTTCCAGAAACAGGCCTGGGGGGTCTAGGTTAGCTGGGAGCTGGGCATTTGGCTAAAGATCTGATTCAGGACAGTGTTCTGCCCATGAGAGGACCTGGCCACAAACCAATATGTTAGGCTCAATCTGGATACTGAGCCAGTGAGGGACCATCAAAATAGTCACAGGAGTGATAGCTGAAGGAACCCAGGTGAATTCTGAGCAAGGGTTTCTAGCCCTTCCATCCTGGAATAGTTGGTCCCTGGCACAGACTGAAGACACAACAAGGACCTCTGAACAAAAGATCCGGAATTTCATTCAACACCAGTGGAATTCTTCAGCAGTTTGAGAATTTGAGATTGGATGAGGCAGTGTTGTATAGTAGCCTTATGATCTCTTTGAGCTGTTCAAGGAAAAGTTGGTAATGGCTCAAGATGATGGAGAACAGTTTACTAATCCCATAGAGGTGAGATGACCTCTTCTTGGCACAGCTGATCTTTGACCTGCATATCAGGCTGGCCCTGGAGAAGTTGTCAGCACTTCCTAACATTCACTCATAGTGCTATAATGAGGAACCATCTTGAGGAGGTCACAGGTGAGATTGCTGCTTTAGAAAAACAAAGTTTTTCTAAAGGAACCTGCAACAAACATTATTACACTTTCTCAGTGGGCATCTTATTTGAGATTTAGTTTGGTACGTGGAATTGCCACTGAGACAAACCCATGGGAAACTATGCAATGGGAAACCAGTTGTGACAAAGAAGAGAGTGGAGCTTCCTTTCTCCTTAAAGACAAGTGGCTATGATGGCCATCAGAAGATGTTCTAGGAGACTGAGCAAGCATGTGTCATTGTGCATGGAAACAGGGTCTCAGAAGGCTGGAGTTGTGGGTGTTGGATATTACATGCCCTGATGTGCCCCTTGACTCAGGGCAGATTTGCTTTACCCCCTGAGTAGCGTTCACAAAAGGCACCAGAGACCTAGATATGATACAGTGCTCAGTATCAGTCCAGCCTTTGGAGTGTGTTAAACTAATCTTTCTTGAGTAAAGTTCTGCCAAGGGAACATTGTTTTCCATGGTACCTTGTCCTGAAGTGCATGGCAGCTGGAAACTATTCAAATTGGCTCCAATTCCAGTCTGCTCCTCTGTTCATCTGGCAATCAACACAAAAGAAAAAAGGATGAATAACCCCCAGCCTTTGCTCTTTCCAAGAGGTGCATAGCATAAGAAGACAAGGAAAGAAGTGTGAGCAACATACGTAGAAAACATAAACTGTTCCTGCACAACCACATCAGTGGCACAATATTTTCATTTTAAGACTTTTTTTAAGAGTGAGAATGACAGAATCAATTTCATTTATTTTTCATCTGTATTTTTAGTTTCTCCAACACCTGGCTATGTATGAGATGCTGGGGTTTGAACCTCAGTCCTCACTCATGTCAGGCAAGTGCTCCAACCACTGAGTCACCACTTCAGCCCTTTTTAAGATTTTTAAAATGTATTTTCTCTGTGTGTGCTCTCTACTTCTCTGTATTTTTTCTCCTTTTTCTTTTTTTTCTTTTAAGATTCATATTATCTTTTCTTGTTTTTTTATTTTTGCTTTCAGTTTCTTCTTTTCTCCTTTCTTATCTCTTTTTGAATTTTATATTACTTTGCTTTCCCTTTTTTCACCTCTTAATTTCATTTGTCTTTTCTTAATTTTCAGTTCATTCCATATTATTTTTATTCCCTATAATTCCTTTTGTTGATTTTGTAGTTTTTACT
This sequence comes from Aplodontia rufa, assembly GCA_004027875.1. Taxonomy (NCBI): domain Eukaryota; kingdom Metazoa; phylum Chordata; class Mammalia; order Rodentia; family Aplodontiidae; genus Aplodontia; species Aplodontia rufa. The sequence goes on from PVKS010031853.1 coordinate 18,780, forward strand.
TATTTCTTTAATTGATTTGCTTTTATTTGTTGTTAGTTTTACTTGTTTTCCTCTGTATGGTTTTGAGGATCAAGCTCAATACTCTGAGCATGTTGGGTAGATACTCTGCTGCTGAGCTGCACTCCCAGTCCATACAAGAAAAATTTCACGTTATGTTACCCACAACCCAGCTCTTTTCTAACTAGATGGATACCTCAACTTAAAGAATAAGGGAGATAAAAGCTGCCAGCCACTGACCCAGTCCCAACTAGACATGGATTGGAGGAGGGGGTGAAGCCCTATTCCTGGATGTTCACCTACTGAACAACAGCAGAAAGAAATAACAATTGTTGTGGATGTCTCATGTATGACGGTTCTCAGCATAGATTGTGCCCATACCCTTGTACCCAACATATTGTTGGCAAGTCTGAAGGAGTAATTGCATCTGCTCTCTGCAACACACCTGCCTAAGCTAATAGAGGACTCCACTGTTATAAGACCTACTGAGGAAGCAGGACCCTTAGGCTGTAACACAGCATGTAATCGTGTGAAAAAATAACCGATGTCAGAGAAGCCACAGTGAAAACTAAGACCACTTAGAATTAAATTCAACACTACACAACAAACTGATAGCCCTAGGGCACATTATCAAGAGAAGGTTATTTCCTAAGAAGGCTCTCACGTTAAAGTGGAAGAGAAATATATCCCAACAGACGCACAGATATCAACATAAAAATATAAGAAACACGATAAAAGAAGGTAGCCTGGCTCTTCTAAGAGCTCATAACTTTTTAGTAAGTGATTCCAAAGATATTGTAGTGGATAAAATGTCAAAGAATTCAAAAGAATGATGTTAAAAATCTTCAACAAATACAAACACTATAGAAATAAATAAATGAATGAATTAAGAAAGAGAACAAAGGATATGGAAGAGCAATTTAATAAAGAGATAGAGATTCTGAAAAGAACCAAACAGATCTTGAAAATGAAGCGCTCAGTAAGTCAAATTAAAAACTCATTGGAAAGCCTCACCAGTAGTCTAAATCAAATGGAAGAACATCAGACTTGAAGACAAGGTTGATGAATTATATGCATTCAGATACTAACAACAACAACAACAATAAAAGAATGAGTAAAGCATAAAAGACCCATGGGATGTAATGAAGTCCACATATGTGAATCATTAGTGTAGATAAAGGAGCAGAGATGCAGGCTAAAGGCATAGAAAGCCTATTTAGTGAAATAGGAACAGAAAAAATCCCAAATCCTGGGAAGGATATAGATATCAAGGTACAGGAGGTATTTAGGACCCCAAATAGAGAAGACTATTAAAGAATGTATCCATGTCATATTATAACTAAACTGGTAAAAGTACAGAAAAAAGAAAGAATATTGAACGCTTCAAGAGAGAAGCACCAAGACACTTATAAAGGCAAATTCATCAGAATAACAGATTTTTGAGCAGAAACTCCAAATGCCAGGAGGGCATGGAATATGTTTTGAGACCTGAAAGAAAATAATAGCCAATCTAGATCACTAGATCTAGCCAAGTTATCCTTTATAATTGAAGAATAAATAAAGATCTTCCAAGATAAGCCTTGACTAAAGAAATTCATAACAGCATTACAGAACATACTTAAAGGTATCCTATATGCAGAAAAGGAAGCAAGATAAATACTATAATGAGAGCACAGGAAAGAGTAAATTTCACTAGAATAGTAAAGAAGTGAGGGCTAGAAAAGAATCAAACATTATTAATTCAGTAGATCATAAAATCTCTAAAATAAGTAAGAAAGTATTAAACATAGATTAGTCAAAACAACCAAAAGAAAAATGAAAAAATGACAAGAATTGATAAATATCTTAAAATAATAACCCTGAATATAAATGTTTTTAATTCTCTAATTAAAAGATATAGATGGGATAATTGGCTTGAAAACAAGACTCAACAATCTGCTATCTGCAAGAAACTCACCTCATCAGCAAAGATGTATGCTGTCTGAAATGGAAAAATTGGAAAGATATTCTAAGAAAATGGAATATAAAAGCAAGTAGAAGAAGCTATATTTATATCTGATAAAACAGACTTTAAGCCAAAATTGGTCAGAAGTAAAAAAGAAGGTCACTACACGTTGATAAAGGGAGTGATCCATCAAGAAGATATAGTAATCATAAATATGTAGGCACTGAACTTTGGAGGGCCCAATTTTATAAAAGATACCATGGGACATAGAGAGATAGGTCCCAGTCCAGTGATAGTGTTTGACTTCAACACCCTGTTTTCATGAATAGATCATTCAGCAAATCAAACAAATAAAAAATTGGAGTTAAACTGTACTATAGATAAAATGGACTTAACAGACATCTTTAGAATAGTCCATCCAGTAGCTGTAGAAGACTTGTTTTTTATCAGCTCATGGAGCTTTTTCTAAAACAGGTTATATTTTAGACCAAAAAGCAAATCTTAACAAATGACAGAAAAATGAAATTTTTTTTAATCTTATCATTTCACAATGGAATGAACCTAAAAATAAATGGCAAGAGAACCTACAGAAACTATTCAAACACATGGCTATTGAACACTACACTTTTGTACAAAGAGTGAGTCATTGAAGAAATTGGGAAGGGATTTAAAAATTCCTAGAATCAAATTAAAATGAAAATACAACATTCCAAAATCTGTGAAATACAGAGAAATTAGTAGTAAGAGGGAAGCTTGCAGCTATGAGTGACTTCTTTGAACAAATGAAATAAATAACCTAATGATGTATCTAGGGCCTTAGAAACAAGAACAAAGGAATCCCAAAATCGGTAGAAGGGAAGAAATAATGAAGATCAGATATAAAGTAAATGAAATTATACAAAAGAACAATACAAAGAATAAATGAAACTGCAAAGAGTTGGTTATTTAAAAAGATAGGATTGACAAGCCCTTAGCCAAACTAATCAGAAGAAAGAAGAATTACATAAACAGAAGTAGAGATGAAAATGGGATATCTAAAGAGATAACACTGAAATACAGATGATCAGTAGGGACTGTTTTAAATAAACTATATTTCAATAAAATGGAAAATCTAGAACAAATGAACACATTTCTGGACATGTCTGAACTTCCAATATTGAACCAAGAGGATATAGAAAACCTAAACTGAGAAATAACATGCAGTGAGATAGAAGAAATAGTAAAGTCTTCCAACAAGTAAAAACCTAGGATCTGATGACACACTGCTGATTTTTACCAGACTTTTAAAGAACTAATACCACTGCTCTTTAACCTGCTGCATAAAATAGGAAGAGAAGAAATCCTTCCATACTCATTGTACAAAGTCAATATTAACCTGCTACTAAAACCGGATAAATACAAGAGAGAGAGAGAGAGAGAGAGAAGCCAGGTATGGTGGCACATCTGTAATTCCAGTGAATTAGGAGGCTGAAGCAAGAGGATCCCATGTTTTAGCCAGCCTTGGCAATTTAGTGAGGTCCTAAGCGACTTTGTGAGACTCTGTCTCAAAATAAAAAAACGAAAAGAAAAAGGACTAGGGATATAATTCAGTGGGTTCAATGCCTAGTAGAAAAAAGAAAGAAAGAAAACTGTAGACCAATATGCTTAATGAACACACACGTAAAAACCTAGCTATAATACTTGTGAATTGAATTTTAAAATACATTAAAAAGATCATACACCATAATCAAGTTGTTTTCATTCTAGGGATGCAAGGATGGTTTAATATATTCAAATCCATTAATGTAATAGAACTTATAAATAGAATTGAGGATAAAAAAATCACTTCGTAATCCCAATAGATACAAAAAAAGCCTTTGGCAAGATTGATCACCACTTCTTGATTAAAAAATTTAAAAAACCCTAAAGAAACTAGGAACAGACGGATCATACCTCAACAACAAAAGCTACATAAAACAAACCCATAGCCAATGTCATGCTGAATGGGTAAAACTGGAATCATTTCCTTTAAAATCAGGAATCACCTTACACCAGTCAGAATGGCAAAGATGAAGAAAATAAACAACAATAGATCCTGGAGGGGATGTGGAGAGATAGGCACACTAACACACTGTTGGTGGAGCTGCAGACTGGTACAGCCCCTCTGGAAAGCAGTATGGAGAATCCTCAAAAAATTAGGGATGACTCCACCATATGACCCTGCTATTCCACTCCTGGGTATCTTTCCAGGGGACTTAGAATCAGCACATTACAGTGACACAGCAATATCGATGTTCATGGCAGCACAATTTACCATTGCTAGGCTATGGAAACAACCCCGGTGTCCCTCACTGGAAGAATGGATCCAAAAACTGTGGTACATTTATA
>PVKS010031854.1:0-23104 GCA_004027875.1 Aplodontia rufa
TTAAACATTGAAATTACTGGATTTACATACCTGCCTAGGTGCATTGGGGGTTCTCATGAACACCCCCCCTTTTTCCCCTCTCTATCCTCTCTCCCTTTCTCTACCCACCCCCTGCTTCATAACTATAGTCCCCACATCTTATGTGTTACTTCAGATTTGGTGGGTCTATTAAATAAACTTGACTAACTTTTATCCTGTCTTAGGTTTTATTCTAGCTTCAACATATGAGAGAAAAGATTCAACCCTTAAGTTTCTGGGTTTGGCTTGTTTCACTCAGAATGATTTTTCCATTTCCATCCATTTACCTGCAAAAGCCATGATATTGTTCTTTCTAATAGCTGAGTAGAACTCCATTGCATATATATACACCACAGTTTTTGGATCCATTCATCCAGTGAAGGGCCTCTAGATTGTTTCCATAATTTCACTATTGTAAATTGAGTTGCTATAAACATTGATGTAGCTATATCTCTGTAATAAGCTGATTCTAGCTCTTCTGGGAAAATACCCAGGAGTAGGATAATTGGGTCAAACGGTGATTCCATCCCTAATTGTTTGAGGATTCTCCACACTGCTTTCCAGAGTAGCTATACAAATTTGTAGTCCTACCAACCACTCCAGCATCTGTTATTCATATTTTTCATTTTTGCCATTCTGATTAGAATGAGGTAGAATCTCAGTGCAGTTTTGATTTGTATTTCTCTTATTGCTAATGATGTAGAATACTTTCTGGTATATCTTTTAGCTTTTTGAACTTCCTCTGTTGATAAGTTTCTGTTTAGTTCAATAGCCCATTTACTGATTGGAGTGTTTGTGTTTTTGGTGTTCAGTTTTTTGAGTTCTTTGTATATTCTGGATATTAGCCCCTTGTCAGAGAGGTAGCAGGCCATGATTTTCTCCCATTCTGTAGGTTCTCTCTTGACACTCTTGACTAGTTCCTTAACTATGCAGAAGCTTTTCAGGTTAATGGCATCCCACTCATTAATTCTTTTAATTCTTGTGCTATGGGAGTCTTGCTAAGGAAGAAGGAGCCTACACCAATATGGTAGAGTATTGATCCCATTTTGTCTTCTATTAATTTTATGGTTGCTGGTTTAATTCCTAGTTCTTTCATCCATTTTGATTTGATTTTTTGTGCAGGGTGAGAGATAAGGATCTAATTTTAGTTGTCTGCACATGGCTGTCCAGTTTGTCCAGCATCATTTGTTGAATAGGCAAGCTATTTTTGCCCCCTTTGTCTAATATCAGATGGCTAAAGACTTGTGGATTAGTCTCAGTGTCTTTTATTCTTCTATTCTATTTCATTGGTCTTCATGTCTGTTTTGAAACCAATACCACACTGCTTTTGTTACTACAGCACTACAGTATCATTTCAGGTCAGGTATTGCAATCCCTCCCTTCTGTCTCAGGGTTTTTTGTTTGTTTGTTTGTTTGTTTTTTCCTTAGTAGTGCTTCAGTTGTTCTGGGTTTCTTACTGTTCCAAATGAATTTGAGAATTGATTTTTCTATGTTTGTGAAGAATAACATTGGTATCTTGATGGAGATTGTGTTGATCTATACAGTGCTTTCGACAGAATGGCCATTTTAATTATATTGATTCTGGCTAACCAAGAACATGGGATGTCTTTCCATCTTCTCAGGTCATCTTCAATTTCTTTCTTCAATCTTTCATAGTTTCCTCAGAACTATTCTTATTGCATCTTTAGTTAGCTCCTGAATATCACTGGGTGTGTTTTCCTTTCATCTCAGTGTTCCTCCTCCTCCACTTCCCCCCACCCACTTCTCATCCTTTTACTACTCTGTTCAAGCAACCCTCCTACTTCAGTTTCCCACGTATCTGGGACTGCAGGTCTATGCCAACACATCTGGCCCCACAGTGTCCCTTCTTCTAAGTCTCCATTGTTGCTACTTTTCTTGTTAACCTCAGAATGTTGGGACATTGAAAACTTAAGTCTTCTTTGCCTTTTTTCTCCTTTCTTACTTTTTAAAAAATTTGAAACAAGCCGGGCATGGTGGTACTTGCCTGTAATCCCAACAACAGGGGAGTCTGACGTAGGGGGATTGCTAGTTCAAAGCCAGCCTAAACAATTCCAGTGACTGGGGAGGCTGAGGCAGGAGGATCACAAGTTCAAAGCCAGCCTCAGGAACTTAGCACAGCCCTAAGCAACTTAGTGAGACTCTGTCTCAAAATAAATATAAAAAAAGCTGAAGATTTGGCTCAAAGGTTAAGCACTCTTGAAAAAAATTGAAACAAAATACATGTACCATAAAATTTACCCTTTTATAAGGTACAATTCAATGGGTCTTAGTACATTCACAGAATTGTGCAACCATCAATCACTACCTTGCATCTCTAGAACTTAGGAAAGGAATTTACTTAGGAAAGGAATTTAGATATTTTCACTCTATGTTTAACGTTTTAATTTAATTTAATTTTTTGGTATGAGGGATTGAACCCTGGAGCATATTAACCAGTGAGACACATCCCTAGACCCTTTTTATTTTTTATTTTAAAACAGGGTCTAAGTTTCTTAGTGCCTCACTATGTTGCTGAGGTTGCCCTTGAACTTGCAATCCTCCTGCCTCAGACTCCTGAGCCACTGGGATTACAGGTGTGCACCACCATTCCTGGCTATGTTTTTAAACTTTTTTTGTTTTGTTTTGTTTTGTTTTTAACCTTTTGATGAACCACCAGACTGCTTTTCTTCTTTTTAAAGAGAGAGGGATAGTGCGAGAGAAAGAAAGAGAGAATCAGCTTCATTTAGTTATTCTTGTGGCTTTCGTTGCTCTCACACTTCATCGTGTACGTGGTGCTGGGGTTCGAATTTGTCCTCACGAATGCCAGACAGGTGCCATAACTGCTGAGCCACCACTCCGGTCTCCACCAGACTATTTTTCAAAGTGGCTATCCTGCTTAGATTCCCTCCAGCAGCATATAAAGATCACAGTTTCTAGCTTCTTCCCATGTCTCATAATTTCTTTGTTAAAAGCCGAACTTTTCAGTTAACTTAATGTGATACCTCTGGAAATCAGATACTCCTTCCCCTCTAGAATTAATTTTGCTGTTGTTTTTGTTGTTTGGTGACTTCTCTGAACTAATTTGGTAAGGTACTTTTTCCTTGTTACATGTGGCCACAGAAGTACTTACTCATTGAAAGACAACACAACACTATTCCTTAAACCCCAGAACCATGAAACCTCGCCGTCTTTCCTGAGGACTCTGTGCGTTTGCAGAGAGCCTTCAGCACTCAGTTGGCCAGTAAATAACTACATCAGCCTTTGCCTCCTACTTGTGCAGAGAGCAAGGTTAGCCTAGGATGAGAGGTTAGGGCCTCCTCAGTCATTCCTGGTGTGTGTACAGCCAGTGCATGTGCCTGAATTTCTAGATATACAGGGATATGGCAGAGCTTTCCAGAGCCCTTGTGAACATTCATTCCTCAACTTTTCCTTTTCAGCTTCTTGGCTGACCTGTTGTTTGACTTATCTGTTGTCCATCACCTCAGGCAGCCATGAAGTTAAAATGTGGGCCAAATGCCCCAAGGTTAGGTTTTTAGAACTGGACGTGCTGGGGTGAGGTCAGGAACCACCAGCCAGTCAAATGCTCTTTAGGCACCCAGCTCTGTCCTCTACCTCTGCTTTCATTTTCCAAGGCTGTCCCTGAGCTGGGAGACAGGACTGGAATAAGATAAATTCTCCCCACAGATTTGCCATTTTTATTGGATTCCAGCCATTTTTCTTGATTCAGTGTTCCCTGTGTTACTGTGAGCTTTTAGTTGATTTCCAGAGTTCTGAAAAAGTTGAATCTGACCATCCTTGCCAGTTTTTCTTTGCTTTCACAGAGGGGTGAATTGGGAGGTCCTACTCTACCACTTTTCCTGACATGATCTCCTAGCTCAGTCTTGTGGGATAAGGAGGCTTTTCTGCCCTCCTAGAGGGCAGAGTTAAGGAAAGGGCCCCAGAGTGAGCTGGGGTGGAGAGGTGGGGCAGCTGCTGCAAGAAAGGTATGAAATGGGAACAGGAGTTTGGCTAAAGCCACATCCTTGCAGGCCTCTCAGAGACCTGGGTGTCACCAACCCTGAACCTCCAAGAGCCCATGAGGCCCACAGATCTCACTGACCTAGAGGCCACATCAGCCCTGATTAAGACCCAGGTGGAGCATGGATAGAGGAAGAAGAAGGGGTTCCTTTTTATTTTATTTTTTTTTATTTACTTTTTAAAGAGAGAGGGACAGTGGGCCTGGAGCAGTGGCTCAGCGGTTACAGCACTTGCCTGGCATGTGCAAGGACACAGGTTCAAACCCCAGCACCATGTACAACAAAGTGTTGAAGCAACAAAAGCCACATGAAAAATTAAATAAAATTGATTCTTTCGCTCTCTCTCTTGCTGTCCCTCTCTCTCTCTCTTTCTTTTTAAAGATAGAGGGGGGAAGAGAGAGAGAATCAATTTTATTTAGTTTTTCATGTGGCTTGTTGCTCCAACACTTTGTTGTGTACGTGGTGCTGGGGATCTATCCCATGTCCTCACATATGCCAGGAAGCAATGCAACTGCTGAGCCACCACTCCAGCCCCAAGGGGTTCCATTTTAGATGGGAACAGAGACGTGCACATCTAAACCCTCAACCTCTACATGTGTTCTATGCTTACTCAGGAAATGGGGAAGAGAAAAGACCAGAGGAACATGAGTTCCTCCAATCCTCAGGGGGCTATGGGACCTCTTCTCTGTCTGTCAGGCTAAAAAGAACAGACTCTAGAGAGGCACTGACTGCTTGTAAAGAGGGTAGCCCTTAGGCAGGCTGCTTGACTCTGACACGGTACCATTGTTCAAGTTAGTTATAATGGACAGGTCAAAGTGACTCCATCAGCCAGCAGTGGCTGCTGGTGTCTCTGCTCACCCACAGGGAAGTAGAGCCAGAGTTCCTAGGTCCTGGAAGAGGCAACTCAATGGTTGCTTTGCCCTCCCTGCTGCCCACAGCTACCCCTGCCATGCCTTCCTTGGGTGCCTGCCAAGGCTTGGTTGTGTTTTAGTGCCTTTGATCAAACTGGAGAAATTCCTGACTTTATTTATTTATTTTTGCCAATTGGAATTATAAACTGTTTAAAATCCATTTCCTCTTCACTAGCACATCTTAACTCTCAGGCCAGTGAGAGGATGCTTGTCCTTGGGACTCACTTACCTGCTTAGCCTCTCTTCAGATGATCTGTATGACTTCTGGGCACAGAACCCACCCTGACTGGCCTTGGAGGGTATCTAGTGTGTCCAGCCTGCAGTCTGATGCCCTTGGTACCATCCACCCCCCCATGTCCTGTCCTTTCTTAGCCCATGGTGCTTATCCCCTCCTTCCCTTCCACTTTAGTGACTGGCCTGTGTTACTGAGACAAGGCAGAGCTTTCCTGATCTCTGATTTTCTTTCCTTCCTTCCTTTCTCCCGCCCCCCCCCTTTTTTAAAGCCCAGGGCTTTGAGCATGCCCTACTCTACCACTGAGCTACACCTCCAGCCCTTGATCTTTGATTTTCTGACCTCTCTTTACCCACTTCTCTCAGAGTCTGGATCCCCAAACACTGGGCACTACTTTCTTGGTCTGCATGTCCCCATCTCCTCCCTTGCTGAGTTACTGGACAGAATCGTGGGAGGACTAACTCTGTTTTTTGTGTGGTAGCTACAGCTGCCATGCCTGTCTTAGGCCCCATATTCTTTGCCTGCATCAAGGTCAAGAGGAAAAGCCCAGAGAGCAGAAAGAGCCACTCAAGCAGGCAGTGCACTGAATCTCATATAGACTAGTCATGTTCTATCCCCAAAGAAGTTACAACCTGAAGACATGAATGTAGATCAGAGAAATGTGACCCCACATGTGGACTGGGAGTGCTTCTGGTTGAATTGTTTCTGTAAAATAGGCATCTTTTTAAAGGAGGTCTCTCGGATAGACCAAATGGCAGTCCTGTCACATTGATCCTCTTTTCCTTGGTAGATTGAAGGTGCCTTGGAATATGGAATTACAAGTGATGACATCTTCTGGCTGAAGGAATCTCCTGGAAAAACGTAAGGCCCAGCGTGTCCAGGATGGGCATCCTTTTTCTGCTCACCAGTATGAGTGTCTGTGTTAAAACCTGTGGCACTGGTCAGTTCTCAGTGTATTCTTTCCAGTTTCTCTAAAGGAAGGAAAGAAAGGCTGTCATGTGTGTCCCCTGAAGGGCTGTTGATGCTATGTGTGCTCTGTCTGACTTGGAAGTGATAACACACATGTCAGATCCAGTGGGGTTCCCTAGAGTTCCAGTGGATCTCCTTAGGGACATGAGGGAGGGCTTCAATCTGTCATCCACTTGAAATCTAGAAAAGGATCCAAAAGCCTCAGAAGCCACATCCCAGTTGTAGAAGTGATACCAGCAGCATGCAGTTGGTACGCATGCACTAAGCATATCCCCATGCTCACAGAGCCTGACTGCTTCTGTGGGCTATTAATAGTACATCCAGCTTGCAGGGACCAGAGAAGCCACCAGAGGGCAGCAGAGGCTTGTTGATAGCAGTGTTTAGCCATCTTGATACTTCCCCACAAGGAAATACTAGTGGAAAAGTGTCCTAGAAGTGGGCAGGCATGTGTGTATGTGAATGCAGATATGTGCAGGTGTGTGTTGTGTGTATATGGGGGTATATTTGTGTGTACAAGTGTGTGCACGTGCATGTGCACTTGGGGGAGTGTGTCTCTGTTATGTGCTGGGCTTGCAGTCAGTATTTCACACTTAATGAGTTGTCATCTTTGGGGTGAATTCTGGAGTCTCTCAAATGATTGTGGTATAGTTTCTTTTGCCTTTCTATCATGAATGAGTATCTCAATAGTTTATCTTTCTTACCTATGTATCATCATAAGTATTCCTTATATATTTTTTGCAATTATTAAAAGGATGGCAAAATACATATAAAATTTAGTTTTGCTGGGTGTTGTGATGCATGCCTATAATTCAAGTTACTTAGGAGACTAAGGCTGGAGGATCACAAGTTTGAGGCCAGCCTCCACAACTTAGACCTTATCTCAAAATAAAAATAAAGAAGGGCTGGGGATGTAGCTCAGTGGTAAAGCACTTGCCTAGCATACATGAAGCCCTGGGTTCAATCCCCAGCACTGGAAAAAAAAAAGAAAAAGAAGGATGGGGTGGGGGGAATAGGTCAGTGGTAGAGTGCCCCTGGGTTAAATCTATACTACCAAAATTTTTTTTTATCATTTTGACCTTTTAAAGTATATACACTCATAACACTGTATAACCATAACCACCATCCATCCCCAGAAGTCTTCATCTTCACAAATTGAAACTGCACCCATTAACAGTAATGCCTCATCCCCACACTCCCAGTCTCTGGAACCATAGAAAATTCTATTTTCTATTTCTATGAATTTGACAACTCTAACTGCCTCCTATAAGTGTACTTACACAGTGTTTTTCCTTCTATGACTGGCTTATTTTGCTAAATATCATCTCCTCTATCTTACTCCATGTTGGAGAATCTGTCACAATTTCCTTCCTTTTGAAGGCTGAATAATATTGCATTGTATATATCACTGGGTTCTTGGTTTGCTTCTACCACTTATCAATAATGCTGCTGTGAACATGGGTGTACAATTATCTATTTGAGTCCCTGCTTTCAATTATTTTGGGTATGTACCAAATGATAACTCATCTTTTTAAGAAACTAGCTTTTTGAGAAACTGCTAAGCTCTTTTCCACAGCAGCTTCAGCATCTTGCATTCCCACCAACAGTGCAAAGGGCCCCCAATGGCTCCACATCTTCACCAGTTATTTTCTGGTCCTGATGGAATGAGGTGATCTTATACGTTTTATATATGCCTGTCAGGGGTCTTTCTAGTAAGTAGGTCTAAAGCTGGGTATGGTGGCGCAGGCCTGTAATCCCAGTGACTTAGGAGGCTGAGGCAGGAAGATCTCAGCAAATTTAGCAACTTACTGCAGCCCTAAGCAACTTAGTAAGACATTGTCTCTAAAAGTAAAAAATAAAAAAGTCTGGGGACCTGGCTCAGATGTTGAATGCCCCTGGGTTCAATCCTCAGTACCAGGAAAAAAGAAAGAAGGAGAGAGAGAGAGAGAAGAGAAGAAGGGGAGGGGAGGGGAGAAAAGCTGGTCCTAAGGCCAAATGCCTGTTAATCTCAACACATGACTGTCTATTTCTGCTCACTTTCCTGTAACCTCCCCTATAACTTGGGCATCAGCTTTTATACACGCACACACACACACACACACACACACACACACACACGAGGGATTGAATCCAGGGGTACTCAACCACTGAACTACACCCCCAGCTCTTTTTATTTTTTATTTTGAAACAAGATCTTGCTAAGTTACTTCTTAGGGGCTTGCTAAATTTCTAAGGCTGGCCTTGAACTTGCAATCCTTTTGCCTCAGCCACCCAATTTGCTGGGATTACAGGTATGCACCACTGTGCCTAGTACATCAGCATTTTTGTAAGATGTAAAATGGAGAAGAGCCTCTCTTCCCATTCCACTGGAATGGCCATAGTCCCTGCTAGCTGTGACACATCTGTCTTCTCTCTGAAACTAGAGCTGAGCTCATTCTGGTTTAAACTACCTGACTGCTGCCTCCCAAAGGATCCCTTGATTCTGATTTATCTTTTGACTTGGTAAATTTTTTTCAAAATTTTTTATTATTTAGTTTTGTGGCAGAGCTGGAGATCAAACCTAGGGCCTCACAAATATTAGGCAAGCACTGTAATACTGAGCTCAGCCTAAATTTTTGGTTACATTATCAGTTTTTTGCTTTATGCTGTAATTTCTAGGTTACCTTTTAGTTTGGTTGGTTGGTTTTTTGTGGTGCTGGGATGGACCCCAGGGTCTTGCATATCATATATTGGGCAAGCATTATACCACTGAGCTACATCACCAATCCCTTAACTGATCCTTTCTTTCTTTTCTTTTTTTTTTTTTTTTTTTTTTTTTTTTTTTTTTTTTTTTTTTTTTGGTGGTACTGAAGATCAAACCCAGGGGTGCTACCACTGAACCACACCCCCACCTGTCCTGTTTTTACTTATTTATTTATTATATTCTTTCTTTCTTTTCTTTTTTTGGGGGGGTATAAGGGTTGAACCCAGAGGCAATCACTAAACTACACCTCCAGCTCCATCCCCCCTTTTTCTTTTTAGAGAGAGGGACAGTAAGAAAGAAAGAGAGAAGCACTTTTATTCATGTTATGTTCGTTTCTCCGACACTTCATTGTGTACATGGTGCTGGGGTTCGAACCTGCATATTCGCGCATGCAAGTCTAGAGCAGTAACTGCTAAGCCACTGCTCCAGCCCCCCCCCACTTTATTTTTTCTTTTTTATTTTGAAGAAGGATCTCACTAAGTTGCTTAGGGACTCACTAAGTTGCTGAGGCTAACCTAGAATTTAGGATCTTCCTGCCTCAGCTTCCTCAGCTGCTAGGATTATAGGCATGTGGCATTGCACATGGTAATTTTTTTTTCAAAGACAGAGAAAAAGAGAATAATTTTATTTATTTTTCTATCTGGCCTTTGTTTCTCCAACACTTAGTTGTGTATATGGTGTAGGAGTTCGAACCTGGGTCCTCACTTGCCAGAAAAGCACTCCAACCTCTAAGCCACTGCTACAACCTTTTCCTTTTTTTTTTTTTTCCTTCCTTTTGAGACAGGTCTTGTTAAGTTGCCCAGGCTGGCCTGGAACTTGCAATCCTTCTGACAGCTTCCTGAGTCGCTGTGATTACAGGCATGCACAGCCACGCCTGGCCCTTGCCTGTTGTGTTGTTGTTGTTGTTTCTTTCACTATCTGGTGGGTTAGCCACAATCAGTAATGTTTTTTGTGTATTTATTGGCTTTATTTGAAACCAAGAGTATGTGTTTGTGAGCATATGAATGCATGCATATTTGTGTGAATTATCTGGTTGGTCTTAACCTGCTTTCTGTTTGTTTATTTTTAACCCATTGTGTTATCTTTTTCTTATCTTCCAACTGGCTTATATTTCAGGAATGGGATCCCTTGTCATACATGGTGCAGATTTTCTTGGCCTCTCACATCCTTTAACAAGTGGTTTTTCCTTTTTTTAAAAAAATGTACCTTAAATCTTTTTTTACATTTAATGGCTTTTAGAGTTATTACATGTTCAGAAAGGCCTGCCCCACCTCCAAGATTGTTTTTAAAAAAGAAAAAACTGTGTTTTCCTGTAGGGCTAACTTGGCCCCGATACCCATCTGAAAGTACTGTCCTCACTTCAGGTCCAAATCCTGCTTCTGTCTCTAGCCACCAGGGCTGATCATTTTTCAGGTCTTCTTAATTTTCTTTCACATTGATTTCTCTTAGTAGAATTCATTTATGCTTTCTAGCCACTACATAATGTTTTATGTGCTGGACCCATCATGAAACAGTCTTGAACATGCAGTAGCCTAGGAGGCTAGCCCGTGTCTGACACCTCAATCCAGGCTGAAACCTCCTTTGGGCTCAGGTCATTGTCTTGACCTGTCACCAAACACCAGCATTTTCTGAGTCCTGATCAGAAAGTGCTGGCAGGGGGCCCAGCACTGCGGGTACACACACAGATGTAGTTTAGGAAGGACCTGCCTCCAGTGAGATGGCCCAGGACTTGGGGACCTCTTCTTTGTGACCATGTTCTAGGGGTAGCTGACTCAACCAGGAAGACAAGGCTCCAGATATTTTGGTCAAGAAAGAAATTGCAGTGTTTATTTTTTTCAGAAAAAAAAAATTCAAAGATTAAAAAAAAAAAAACTCTTTCGTTTAGAAGGAATCTAGGTCTGTTATTGTTAAAGAAAAAAAGTGTTTGCAATGTATCAGTCATCCGTTTCGTTCTGAGCATGATTTATGTGAGGAAATGGTTTTTTTAAAAAATTAAGCTGGAGATATATCCCTGTACGA
Organism: Aplodontia rufa; assembly: GCA_004027875.1. Taxonomy (NCBI): domain Eukaryota; kingdom Metazoa; phylum Chordata; class Mammalia; order Rodentia; family Aplodontiidae; genus Aplodontia; species Aplodontia rufa. The sequence continues at coordinate 10,906 of PVKS010031854.1, forward strand.
TGCTTCTGTGAAAATGCAGCTTTTGTCCCGTGCTGTTAATGCAAGTTGTAACAGTGTAATATGGGAGTCAGTGTTTACATGTTACATTCCTCTGCAGCAGTCAAAATAAGCCCGGAGGGTCTACAGTAGCATTTCTGTATTTTATCAGCTTGGGCTGGGACTGAGGGGGAGGCCTCCACTTACACTTGGAGGGGCTGTTTCTGCCAGATTTATTTGCCTTATAAATATTCCCCATGTTTATTTTAACTCGCCTTTAAAATGGAGCTGAAATTAATACGGACCCCAGGGCTGCCCCTCTGGCCCCAGAGTGCCTTTTGGAGCCGGGTGGGGACGTTTTGACTTGGCCCCATCCAGGAGGCTGAGAGTGTTTGGCATCCCTGGGCCTCTTACTGTAGTAGACTATCTACTAGTTGGCAACCCTGCTGAAGATGGGCCTTTTCTGCCCTAGCCCTTTGTCCTTGGTGAGTTCTGCAGTATACATAAAGATTTCTTTTCCTCCCTCCTCTTGTACAGGCATAGGCAGATGCTAGAACTTTCAGGTCTGTCTGCATGGGGCACAGTGATCAGTAGCTTTAATCACCTATGAAGTGAAATGAGCCCATGGTAGGGTCTGTGGACCTTCAGCCTCCCATGGGTATTCCATACTACCTTTACTCTCAGGCATTATTATGTGAGGAGCCCACATCCCCCTACCACCCCCTCTTCCTTGGCTGTCATCCAAGTCTGAGAGGGAGCCCATAGCTAGAGAGATGGCAGGGATGGAGCAATCATTCCTGAGGCCCAACAATAGGAAACAGAATTAAGTGATACTCTTCACTCAACTCATGGGGGCTGGCAAAATGGCCACACCTGTCAGCCACAGTGAGCCGAGCATCTGGGTCAGTACCTATGAAGATGACCAACTCTGTAGAGAACCTCTCAGAGGATAGCATGAGCTTGTAGGTGGGTGGGGCCCTTAGGCCTGGTGGGGTCAGGGTCCTTCTTGGATGCCCCAGATCATCAGAGCCACACCTTTGGAGAAAAGAAGCTGTCTTACTACCTCAGGGGGCTAGGACTGGCCAATGCAAAGCCCTGGGTGAGACTCAGGTTGGCCACCTGGATATCAGCTTTGTGCCCAGATTGATTGCCTTTTCCATTATTCTTGTTTCTTTATTTCTCAGTCAAAATCCAGAATAGGTTGAAGAAGTGAAGATAATTCTGGGGGAGGGACAGCATCCCCCAGGCAGGCAGCAGAAGCCCCGTCAGGAAGAATGGTCAGTGGGATAATGGCCACTATGAGTAGCTGTCCACCACCAGCTGGAGAAGTAGAAATATGGAGGGGGTATATGGCCCTGCATGGCTGAACCATTCCATTGCAGAAAGCACGGCCCTGGTGTGGAGGGGTTGTGGGGTTTTGGAAGTGAGAAAGGGGAGCTTGCTAAATTCCTTTAAGGAGGCAGCATTGGAGTTGTAATTCAAATGCAGCCCAAAAAAAGCTGTAGCCCAGAGGAAGTCAGATGACTAAGAGGGGCCAAGGAACTGACTCCAACCTTATGCCATGACTTCTTCAGGTCTGCTCCTCTGCACCCTGGTAGAAACTTAGTCCTGGTTGCCTACTCTGCCGAGGTCCAGCATCCCTGATTTCTCCCTCCTGCACTTCTATAGTCTTAGGCTTTTCCTTTTCCCCTAATATCAGGTTTCAGGTCTCAGATACCCTAACCCTGAAGCAAAGAATCACAGTCACTCTATTCCACATACATCCTCTCCCCGTACCTACTGGGAAGCTGATGAGTGCTTTTGTCTGGGATTCACTGTGTCTGGAGGTCAACTTTCTACAAAGTTGGGCCCTGAGCTGGCAACATTAGAATAAGAAAAAGGACTTGAATGATGAGGCAGCTGTCTCAGGGAGGCTTTTCCCCTACATTGGACCTACCCAGAGATCCAATAACTGAGTTGTTATTTCCAAGTAACAACCAAGACCTGTTTTTTCCTATTGTCCTCTTAGGGACCTGGAGGCTTACAGAGCATAGGACCAGTCTCACTCACAGCTCCCAGCCCCACTCAGGGGCTGCTTGGCCTACACACTGGCCCCAGAAGGAGGAGGACAAAGCCAGTTCAGGACTGTCCACTCTCCTGTGGCCACATTAGCAGTCCAGGGTTCTTTGTCCTTGGATCTCTGGACTCTGTGAAGCAGGGAAAGTATTTTTATAACTTGGGTTGATTTAACACTGCCTGTCAGAGTTTGTCCTAGAAGGAGCCTTTGTTTGTTCTCTTATTATGAAGTCTAGAAGTTAACCAGGTACCATGACTGTTTTTCTCTTCTTAAGTACAAAAGGGAGGAAGGTAAATTTTATCTTAGGGAGAACTACAGTTATTATTTATTTATTTATTTTAGGATAAATCACTGCTGCCTAATGTTTGCATTTTCCACTTAGTCTACACATTCCTTTGGTGTGCTGTCCTTGTGTCCAGCAAAAGGGACACCAGACCTCTTCCTGGGACTTTGTTCCCAGGCTGTTAAGCCTCTCTACCCATCTATCTGTGTGTGTCCTTATGGCTAAGATATTATGGAGCCAGGCCCTGAGGTAACATCTGTTATCCAGCAGTTGGCCAATACAGAGACTCTGGCAGGCCCAGTGTTGGTTCCTAAAGTGTTGGATGGGGTTGACAGGTTCCAGGCAAACCCAGAGCCAGGTCCCATTAGGGTGGAAGCTTTGGGGGTGCCTCCTCCCTGGTGCCTCCTCTCTTGGGGTACCCACAGCTCTGCAGCCTGGCTGGCATTTCCTATGCTGGCAGGACTGCCAAGGAACCAGGTGCTCCTGTGAAACTGTCATTTGTGTGGGTGTGCCTCACAGAGTGTGGATCAGGGACCTTCAGGCTCAAGAGGCAGATGGAGGGCTCTGTAAGCCTGGGCTTTGTGGGCCTGTGTTAATGCTTTTGATTTTGCTTCCTTCTCCCATTCTGTTTTTGAGCAAGAAAGCTTCCCCTGTGATTAGGCTAATCTCATAGTAGTTATATCTCTGTGGTAAATGTTGGTACACCAAAAGTCACAGAGAGTGAAGCCTCCCAGAATACATGGAAAATTGGATTCAAGGTTCTCAGGGTACTTCTGGTGTGGTTCACAGGTGACTTCTGGGGTGGGTACGAAGACTCCATGGTTTTAGGTGGTTTTGTGTGTATAAGTGGTGCTTGGAGTTAACCAAGGGCCTTATGCATGCTAGGGAGGGGCTCTACCACTGAGCTACAGCCCAGCTCAGGATCTTTTAATAAAGTGATAAGGCCAAAGTTTCTAGCTTCCTCCCTCAGGTCTGATGAGCTGATCCCTTAACTTCTGCCACCACTACCATACCCTGTGACTGGCCATGGCCTCGGCTGGTTGCTGTACCTCTGTAGGTAGTATTGGCTTCACTGGTCTTTGTCTATCTCACATTCCCATCCAGGTCCAGTGTGGCCAGTGGAAGCTGATCCGTAGTTATCCATTTTCTAGAGCTGTCTGTTCCTCATGATCTGAACATTTCTGTGTCTGTGTCCATTTCCCCCCCAGCATTTTCTTTCTTTAATTGGTGTAAGGGGAATTCCTTGAGTTCTTATGTCTTGAATTCTTCAAAGAATAAACATTCTGACGGGATATAGTGACTCACAACTCTAATCCCAGTGACTCATGAGGCCAAGGCAGAAGGATCACAAGTTCAAAGCCAGCCTCAGCAACTTAGCAAGGCCCTAAGCAACTTAGTGAAACCCTATCTCAAAATAAAAAATAAAAAAGAACTGGGGATGTGGCTCAGTGGTTAAGCATCCCTGGGTTCAATCCTACTACCAAAAAAGGCACAGAGAGAGAGAGAGAAATAGAGAGAGAGAAGGAGAGGAGAGAGGGAGAGAATATTCTCATTATTTTGTTTAATTGGGAGATAGATGGAATAAAACCAATACTGACAAAAATCATTATTCATTCAGAAAGACATGAGGCCCAAGAATACTCTCCATTTAAGCAGGAAGTAAGCGTTTGTTGGGAGATGTCAACCATACATGTATGATTATGGAGGCTTATTTAGGAATGTGTCTGGCTGACGTCTGCCTTCAGTTGGCAATTTGGTGCTGGCAGTATGGGGACTAGGGCAACTCATGAAGTGGTAGCTTCTCCCCAATGCCATTTGGCTACTGGGGCAAGTGCTAAGAGGGCTCCCGTGGAGAATCTGGAGATCCAGTTTCCCCACCTGCCTGTCTCCTCCATCCAGGTCATGTGCATGAAGTCTAGGAAACACATGTGTACTGCAGAAACAGAAAATATTTTTGCCAGAATCAGGAGACCACATTGGTTTGTGCTCAGCAACGTGGTAGGAGGGACCAGAGACTAAACTAGCCCACTGTCCTGCAGGCTGTTGGTTGCAGCTGGCCACTCCCCAAGGAGAGTTAGTAAGAGGTTCCAAGTTGAACAGGGAAGCCCTGTTGCCAATAGATGGGCCACATTGGTTTTGCTCCCCTAGTGCTGGCACAGCTTGGCAGGGTGGAGGGGTTCCATTGGCATGGGCACTGCTGGAAGCAGAGAACAAAGAGCATGTGTGTGGACTGTTGACACACTTTCCCAACTTCAATCTTGCATTTTATGGCATCATATTCATATCAATTGGATTCCCTGGTGGTCTAGTGGTTAGGATTCAGTGCTCTCTCTCTCTCATATCAATTGGATTGTATTTGCTTTTTTTTTTTTTTTTTAAAGAGAGAGGGACAGTGAGAGAGACAGAGAAAGAGAGAAACAACTTTATTTAGTTTTTCACATGGCCTTAGTTGCTCCAACACTTAGTTGTGTACGTGGTGCTGGGGTTTGAACCCGGATCCTCGTGCTTGCCAGGCAAGCGCTGAAACCACTGAGCCACCGCTCCAGCCCTGTATTTGCATTTTTTAAGAGAGAGAGGGAGGGAGGGAGGGAGGGAGAGAGAATCAGTTTATTTATTTTTTCATCTGGTTTTAGTTTTTCCAACACTTAGTTATGTGTATGGTGCTGGGGTTCGGACTCAGGTCCTCAGGCATGTCAGGCAAGTACTCTACCACTGAGCCACTGCTCCAGCACTTTCTGTTTGTATTTTAAGTAATGCATAATGTCATATCTTAAAGGCTTATAACACTAAACTCAGAAAGTAAAGGGTTATATGTTTTCTCTCATATGTGGAAGGTGGAGAAGAAAAAGGAAAAGAAAGTTTGGGAGTGGAATCTCATGAAAATCAAAAGGAGATCAGTAGAGTTGAGGAAAGGGACCAGGGGGAAGAGTAGGGGAGGAGATGGGAAATACTGGGAAATGATATTGGCCAGATTTTATTGTTATATAGCATACATGTATACATGTTATATAGCATACATGTATGAATATGTAACAATAAATCTCATCATTATGTACAACTACAATGCACCAATAAAAAATATGGGGAGAAAAAAGGCTTATACCTTTCACCAAAATCAAAAAGAATTAGGTTTTGTAACTTTGGAAATGTACCTCAGACATAGAGATGTGTGCATTATACTTACACATGAGTCTGCACACGTGCAGATGCATATCTGTGCCCCTATGTCTGTTTCTTAGGCATAGTTGGCCCTGTGTAGGGCCTGGAACACATTTCTGCTCTCCTAATCTGCTGAAAATCCCAGAGTCCTTCCTTACCTTCTTTATACTCTGAGTGTGAATATGTGACAATCCAGGACCACCTTGCGCCCAGCCAGGCAGTGTGGTTCTGTCCCCAGCTCCTGTGAGGAAGCTGCATGCTAGATGCTTCCCGCAGGGCACCTACAAAAGTATTCCAAGGGATACACTGCTTTTTGAAATGGAATTATATCATTAGTGTCTGCCAGGATTAATGCTGACATTGGGCTTATCCATCCTTACATCACCTCCTCTTGTTCAAAGACTGAAGGGGGTGATCTGACGAGCCCACCCAAGTGTTGCCACCCTGGCTGGGAGTTCTCATTCTCTATTGGGTTCTGAGCCTGTTCTCAGTTGTATATGTGCATATGTCTATGTGAATGTGTGCACATATGTGTTTGTGCAAGTACATGCACATGTATAAGCATGTGTGCAAGGGTGTTATGTGACTACATGTGTACATGACGATCACACGTGTGGAAGTGAGTGGTATGTGTGTGCATGTGACTGTGCCTCTACCTGTGTGTCTGTATATGTGTGCATGTGTATGTGAATGCCTGTGTGTCCATATGTGCACACACATACGGAATGTGAATGACCACACGAGAGGATATAAACAACTACAGCAGATATTTCCAGTGGGTCCCAACATCCTGTGCTGCCCTCCATCCCCTCTGGTTGTCTTTGCTATGGGCACCCAGGGCCAGCTGACTCACTTGGCCCTGGGTCCAAGTGTGGTGGGCTAGATGGCAGACATGAACTTTCCAGCCTTGCCTTCTGTGGTCTAAAACTGTTCTGTTCAGAGATATGCTTCCCCAAGAACCTTCCACAGTTTGGTCCACTTAGTGCCCTGAAAAGCATGTCCCTGTACCAGGTGTGGTGGTGCATGCTTGTTATCCCAGCAGCTCAGGAGGCTGAGACAGGGGGACCACACGTCCAAAACAGCTTCAGCAATTTAGTGAGGCCCTAGGCAACTTAATGAGACCCTGTCTCAAAATAAAAAATAAAAAGGGCTGGGGCTGGGGCTCAGTGGTTAAGCACCCCTGAGTTCAATCCCTGGAATAATAATAATAATAATAATAATAATAATAATAATAATAATAAAGTAGTACATCCCTGCTTCTTACTATGACCCCAGAAGGCTCCAGGAGCCTCAAGGCAGAACTCATGTCAGGGCAGCAGGAAAATCCTGTGCTTCTCCTAAGGGACCTCTCTCAATGCATCCACAGTATGCTGGTGCTGCCCAGTGCCTTTCATGGGATAGGTGCCATTTGTCACTGACCACACACCCTTCACCACCAGGCAATTTGCTGGTTCAACAACACTGTTTGTTGTATTGTATTTCACACTTATAACCTTTGGGAAGTGGGCTTTGTACATCAGGATGAACTGTTTGAACAGTCTGCCTCAGCACTCATTAGCTGATTGAGTGCCTGGCACAAAGGCTAAAGATCTCTTTTCTGTCCTGCCCTTGGGATGATAGCTTGTGTGCCACACAGGTACTCACTTCACATGGTCTCTTTCTCTCTCTCTCTCTCTCTCTCCATTTCTTTAACAGGTTGGTGGTTGGGGCTAGCTGTATCCTTTGCTAACATGCAGTTGTCATCTTGGGAGGTGGGCTCTTATTCTCCAGAGTCCCTTCTGATGACCTTTCCTCCCAGGGGGCAGTTTGCTACCTCAGACTGGATGTCCCTTGGAGAAGGACAATTTGAGGCTGACCTTCTGTGGCCAGGGCTTCCTGGAGACTTCCTGAGCCACACAGACACAGCTGGACACGGCTGTGAGGCAGCCAAGTAGTCCTCCCTTGAGAACAGTCCTGCTGTGACCTCATTCCTTCAGAAGGAGCAATCATACAAGAGAGGGTCAAGAGAGGAAACCCAGGAGGGGGCCAGGGTCAGGATAGAGGATATCTGAGGGAAGATGAAAGCTTTGGAGATTTCTAGCTGAGAACACAGGCTGAAGGCAGCAGCTTTGCGTCTTCTACCCATGAGACTCTTCTTCCCTGTGCCTGGCCAACAACTCTCCACTTCTACTTAGGAACCTTCCCCCAACCCCACCCAGGATGCAGGCCCATCCCTGGAAGCTGAGATTAAACTCAGAGCCAGGACAGATGCCTTATGCAGGCACAGGCCAACCTAGCCCATGGGTACTAGTGGGAGGACTTGAAGATCAGGTTGGCAGAACCCTCACAGGTTATGCATTTGAGACTTGGAATGGGAAGATCTGTACAGCTTGTGATGGGCGCCTCTTCTGGGACTGGCCATGGACGGGTTGGGGTGTGGGCTGCTGGAGCAAGGCCCTGGGAATCTTTCCTCTTTTTTCCTGAAGTCATGTTCCTTAGCCTGGCACTCACAGATGTGGCCCTGGAGTGTGCAGGCTTCCTTACAGGAATTGGACTGAACACCACTGTTATGATGCGCAGCATCCCCCTTCGTGGCTTCGACCAGGTAGTGCAAGCAGCTTCCGCTCCTGCCTTTCTACTCTGCTCTCCCAGGGGGGCTGCATTACTTCCTGCCCAGTGTCCCGTGCCCCTAGCCAGGTACAGTTGTGGACTCAGAATAAAATCTGAATCTTTAGAAATATGCCCTTTAGTTGAATGAGGAGATTGTTCAGAAAATATAAAAATGCACATGCTAGAGCACAGAAGGAAGGGTTTGGTGCATGAAGTGTGCACACAGCTACACAAATGTTCTTCCTACCAGGCTGAGGGAACATTTGTGGGCACACCAAATTCAGCCTCAGGGACCATCAGGTTGGGTCACTTCTTCAAGTTATCCCATTAGTTAAGTGGTAGGCATATGTCACAGGAATACTGTCTCAGTCTCAGGGACCTTCAACTCTTTAGTTCCTCCTTGCTGAACCCCTCTGGAGTCTGAATGTAGGGGAAGGGTGCTGCCTCACCAAGGGTAACACCAGGTGGGAAGGAGCAGGTAAGAGACTAGCCAAGCCCTGGGTGTCCATCTCAGGAGACAGTCATACCAGTCATCCACCACAGACTAAAGTAAGGTAAAACACATGAGCAAGGGTGAGAATGCAGTTCTCCCCATGGGCAGGCTTCCCTCAGTGCCGCTGGAAGCATTCAGCACAGCCTGGGAAGTCACCACCAGCTCCTCCTTTACTCTGCAGAGCCAGTGCCCAGGAAAGCCTGTGAGGTCTGTTTGTAACCACTTCATGGCTGAAGTTCAGAGTCACTGCCTCAGGGTGTCTGTGCAGGTACATGGTTGCACAGCAGGTTGGATATGCAGCAGTCCTCAACCACATCTGGGTATAGATGTTTACATGGGAACCACCAAAATAACAGAGATTTTTCGTCACTAAAATCTTCCATAAAAAGTCACCCATAACCAGGCACATTGGCATGCACCTGTAGTCCCAGCCAGTTGGGAGTCTGAGGCACGAGGATCACTTGAGCCTAGGACTTAGAGGACAGCCAGGGTAGCATAGAGAGACTCCATCTTTTTTTTTTTTTAATTTAATTGAGGAGTTGTATTATTGTACAATCATGAATGCACGTGTAGTAACAATATGATTTGCCCCTGATTCTAATCCAAAATCACGCCCCCACATGCATCACCCACACCCCATTGAAAGACTCCATCTTAAAAAAAAATCCATTAAAATCTAATTCTGGGGTTGTCATTGTTTAGATGTCAAACATTCATGTCACCCCACTGAAGAAGTTCATAGTCTGCACAGCCCTGCCCCAGGTCTGTGGACAGACCTCAGCTCACAGAGGCTTGGAAAAATCACCTGAAGCCCAAAGGAGCTTGGCCTGCCTTCTCCAGACCCCCGCCTCACCACCCTGCCCACTGAAGACTGGTCTAGTTCACAGACATGGCTCTCCATCCGGTGCAACCATATGTTGCTTCATCCTAAAGCTGTGTTCATAACTATCACTTTACTCAGAATAGACACTCTGAGCCCTGCAATTGGGACATAATGTTTAGGTCTTGAGCCTTCTATAATGGAGAGAAAGCTAGGAAGCAGGCAGAGGAGGCTGTGCATCTGGATGTGGATGAAGGCAAGTCCCAAAAAGTGGAAAAGGGCCTGAAGGAATGAGAACTATGCCTCAGGGAGGAGGCTATGTGACCCAAGCTGGAGCTCCAGGAGGTTCAACCAACCTGGGAGATAGACCAAGAGGCATCAGACCTGCTGTGCAGTGAGCAGGTCCAGTAGTTCCTCTCAAAGACCCAGATATCTGAGCCTGTTAAGCATCCAGAAGGAAGCAGGAGGCATGACCAGTCAGCCTCTGCCCATGACAAACCAGCACCATCCCTCATGCGTAGGGCTCCTCATGAAGGTAGTCCAAGTGAGCTGGCTCATCTGGACAGATATCAGAGGATTTAAATAATGACTGTTTATTTCTCCCTGAAAGAAACAGTTGTGGCTGGTCTAACTGCTGGCCTCTGCAACCCCCTACAGTATCCTGGGGAACTGGGCCCACATCTGCAGCCAGGGTGGGGGACACACAAGGCCTCTTGGGCAGGGAATTGGGAGCTGTCATCCTTGCCACCCTTTAGTACCTACTACCCCTGTTTCTCAGAGAGCAGAGTCAGATGCTAACTGTCACAGTTCCCTGATGACAATGGAGGAGGAGAAATTGGTGACACTCATTGGGGCCTGGATGGGGAGTGGACAATCACCTGGGTAGGCCGGGCAAAGTTCCAAGGATTAGGTGCTTCTTTCCCATTGGTTATAGTGAAGGCTTAGTTAATTGATATCTAGAGAGGAGCACATAGACCAAGTGCTTCCTGATCAAAGGACTGGGGATCTGAGGATTTGGAACAGGAAAGGGGGTCACATACTTTCCTTGCTCAGCTTCTGGGACCACAGGGAGCTGGAGGACCCAGAGGTGGGGGCATTTGGCACCCCACCTTCTCTGAGCACACACCTCTTGGACCCCCCACTGGGAGCTTTGAGCACAAAGGCAGAGAACCAAGGCCCCTCTCCCATGGCCTTTGTTCTCACTGCCACCTGGTCCTTACGGCATGTCCTCTTGTGCTTCGCAGCAAATGTCTTCTTTGGTCACAGAGCACATGGAGTCTCATGGCACCCAGTTCCTGAGGGGTTGTGTCCCCACCCGCATCAGGAGGCTCCCAGATGGCCAACTCCAGGTTACCTGGGAGGATCGCACCTCTGGCAAGGAGGATTCAGGCACATTTGACACCATCCTGTGGGCCATAGGTAAGGGTGCGTTGAGCTACAAACCTGCTGTCTCTGGCCTCCTTAAGGCCTATAAAGACCAGCAGAATCTTACTCCTTAGAACTAGGAACCTTCCATCCCTTTCCCTCCCAGAACTCCCCTCCAGCCCCCATTCTACTGGCTCCAAGAAAGGCTGGCTGCTGCCTGGTGCCCATTGTGGACCATTGTAAAGGTCCTGAGGGTGCATACCCAAATCTGGCCATCCTGAGCACAGTGAGCCTCTCTCTTTTCCTCTGCCCTGTGATATTCTGGAAGTACAAACCAAAAGAGATGCAGATGTTATCAATCAGTGTTCATCATTTACTAAAGAAAGTGAGTTCTCCAGCTTCCATGTCCCCTGATAGATTGTTCATTAAGGTTTTAGCATATAAATCCCATACACTTCCTATGAGGTTTAAGCCTTGGTATGTTTTTTTCTTCTTTCACAAAATTGATGTTTTTCATTATAATTTCAAACCATAACATGATAATTTAAATTTAAATTTTAATTTTAATTTACCATTTTTTATGTGCTGGTGATGGGGATTGAATTTGGGGCCTCACCATGCTAGGCAAGCACTCCACCACTGAGCCATATATGCCCAACCTCATTTTAACCATTAAGTGTCCAGTACTGTGGAAATGAATACTTCACATTGTTGTACAACCATCAATCACCACCATCCATGTCTAGAACTTTTTCATCATCTTCAAACAGCAACTCATTAAACAGTAACTCCTCATTCTTCCCTCCCTCCAGCCCCTTGGCAATCACCATTCTCTTTTCTGTCTCTATGAATTTGATGACTCTAGATATCTCATGTAAGTGAAATCATACAGCATATATATGCCTTTTTGTGCCTTGCCTATTTCACTTAGCATAATGTCTTCAGGTTTATTCATGCTGTAGCATGTATCAGAATTCCCTTCCTTTTTAAATTGAATAATTTTGTTTATCCATTCATTTCCTGATGGACACTTGGGTTGCTTCCATCTTTGGCTTATTATGAACAGTGCTTCTATGAAAATGGGTGTCCACAGGCTGTTTTTAACATGTAACAATGATACAGATATAACTAGGCAGAGCACTCGCTGAGCACTTACCAGTCCTGCAAAACAAACAAACAAACAAAAAAGTTTTTCCCCCCCAGTTTCTTTTTTTTTTCTTAAGAGGGGAGAATGGAATGGTGGCTCAGTGGTTATGGCACTTGCCTAGCATGCGAAGTCTCAGAGCAACAAAAGCCATGTGAAAAACTAAATAAACATTGATTCTCTCTCTCTCTCTCTCACTCACTGTCCCCTCTTTCTTTAAAAAAATAAATAAATAGAGAGGGGCAGTGAGGGGAATCAAATTTATTTAGTTTTTCATTGCTCTGGAGGCATAGTTGTGTACGTGGTGCTGGGGT
>PVKS010031855.1:0-23088 GCA_004027875.1 Aplodontia rufa
CTCGGTATTTGTTCATGTCCTCCAGATTTTCCAACTTGGAGAAGTGTAATTTTTTTTAAATAGTTTCTGATAATCTTCTGGATTTCAGATGAGTCAGTGGTTATGATGTATCCATTTTCATTTCTGATATTATTCATTTGATTCATTTCATTCTTTCCCATGTTGAGGTTAGCTAGGGGTCTGTCAATTTTATTTTTTTGAAGAACCAACTTTTTATTTTATTGATTCTTTGCATTTTTTGTTCTCAATTTCATTGATTTCAGCTCTGATCTTGGTTATTTCTTATCTTCTATTAGATTTGGGATTGGATTTTTCTTTTTGTAAAGATTTGAGGTGTAGCATACGTTTATTTATTTGGGATCCCTCATAATTTTTGATGAAGACACTTAGTGCTATAAACTTACCTCTTATAAATGCTTTCATGCTGTCCCAGAGGTTATGCTATGTTGTCCCTTCATTTTCATTCACTTCCAAGAATTTATTGATTTCTGTTCTTCTTTCTTTTTGGTCCATTCTTAATTTAAGAGGATATTATTCAATCTGTGTATTTATGCACTTTCTGTTATTTTTCTTGCTGTTAATTGCTAGGATCATACCATTGTGGTCTGCCATATAGGATACATGGGATTTTATCAACATTTTGTATTTGTGAAGATTACCTTTGTGGACCAAGATATGATCTATTTTGGAAAAGAAGCCATGTGCTGCTCAAAAGAAGGTAACCTCAGCTGATTTGGGTTGGAGTATTCTGTATATGTCTGTTAGGTCCATTTGATTTATAGAGTTGTCTATACTGGAGACTTGTTTACTGATTTTTTTGTTTTGATGATCTATTAGTGATACAGGTATATTAAAGTCTCCCAGTATTATTGTGTTGAAATCTATAAGTGGTTTAATGTCATGAAGTTATTTTTCAACATATTTGGGAGTCTAGTAGTTTGGTGCATAAATGTTAACTATGGTTACATCTTCTTGATGTAGTGTTCCCTTAACTAAGATATAATGGCCTTCTTTGTTTCTTCTGACTAATTTTTGATCAAACTACTTTGTAGTGTATTAGTATTGTGGCACTACTAGCTTTTCTGGGCTGTAAGGATGTTAGGTTTTTTCCAACCCTTTATCTTCAATCTGTGACTGTCTTTATCTGTCAGGTGTGTCCCCTATAAGCAGCATATTGTTGGATTTTATTTTTGATCCAGTCTGTTAATCTATATCCTTTTTTTTAAGAGAGAGGGACAGTGAGAGGGAGAGAGAGAGAGAAAGAGAGAATCAATTTTATTTAGTGTTTCATTTGGACTTTGTTGCTCACACACTTCATTGTGTATGTGGTGTTGGGGTTCAAACCCGCATCCCTATGCATGTGAGGCAAGCATCAAAACCACTGAACCACCATTCCAGCCCCTAATCTGTGTCTTTTGATTGAGGCACTGAGTCCATTCACATTCAGTGTTGGAATAGATATGTGATTTTGGTTCTCTGGCATTGTGCCCTTTGCTGTATTTTATACCATCTTGGGTATCTTTTAGTGTGTTATGCTTTTATTGACTTTAATCTGATTGTGGGCTTTGGGAGTTGTCTGCTTGTTCCCCTGTTTGAAGTTTGTCTTTGAGTATTCTTTGTAGAGCTGGTTTTGTGTTCATGTATGCTGATAGTTTGTTCTTATCATGGCAAATTTTTTTTCCACATCAAATTTGAAGCTGAGTTTTCCTGGGTATAGTGTTTTTGACTGATCATTATTTTCTTTCAATGTTTGAAAAATTTCAGTCCACTATCTCCTCTTCTTCATATTCTGATTTGAGAAATCCACAGTGATCCTTATTGGTTTGACTTGAAATGTGACTTGATGCTTTTCTCTTACCACTTTTAATATTTTTCCTTGTTTTCTCTGTTATTCATTTTGACTATGGCGTGTATCAAGAGTTTCTCATTTGGTTAGGTCTATTTGGTATCCTATTAGCTCTTGAATGTGAATATATAGTTCTATTCTGATATGGGGAAATTTTTCTTTATGTCCTTCATTTGTTGTTCAGTGTTCTCCCCTATCCCAATCATTCTCTTGTTATTTCTTCTGAGTTCATCCTATACTTCTTGGAAATTTTAAGTTTTTTTTTTTCTTGTCTATCCTCCTCGCATTCAAGATTACTCAGCCTGTCTTCGTTATCTGATGCTCATTCTTCAAGAGCTGAAGTTCTATTTTCTACTGAGTTTACTCTTATATTAATATCTTCCATTGAGCTTTTAGTTCGGTTGACTGTGCTTTTCAACTCTAAGAGCACTGCTACATTTTTTTTTCAGAGTCTCTAATTCTTTATTAAAATGGTGTTTCAGCTGCTGTAACTGCTCTTATTTCCTTCTTCAATATTCTTTTAATTCAGAGCTGGAGTGGTGGCTCAGTGATTGTGACACTTGCCTGGCATGTACAAGGAATGTGGATTCAAACCCCAGCACCACATACACAATGAAGTATCAGAGCAATGAAAGCCACATGAAAAATTAAAGAAAATCAATTCTCTCTTTCTCTCTCTCCCTCACAGTCGCTCTCTCTCTAAAAAGAAAGATAATCTTTTAATTCTTTGACCATTTTAATAATCAGGTGGTTGTTACTTTCTTCTAAGTTTTTTGCGCAGGTCCCTATCAATGGAATCTTTGGCTGGGGAGTTTGGATTTGAGAAGGAGAACTGCTTCCCCTTTTCCTCATTTTCAGTGTCAGGGAGTGGGGCCTGAGATCTCTCACCGTTTATTTAACTTTGGGACTTTGTTTATGGCTTGTGGCATTTTTATCTCTACACTTATTTAGGTTGGAGTACAATTTGGATAATACAGTTCAATAGTGGCTCCCCGGCCTGTGAATTATTACTGACCTTTACCATTTCCAATACCTCACGAGATAAGCAAAAAGAGTATGTACAGCCAATGCATGCAACAGACAGTATTGACCTGGTTACTTTTTTCCTTCTATAGCTATTACAATGTTAATTACCACCTATGAGGGGAGTAAAAGGATTAGCAAGTATCTTCTATGAGACTATAACCATCAGACTATAACTGGTTTAAAAAGCAAACACCATTTTCAAGTTTGGCATTCACTTTAGATTTCCAGTATCTCCCTAGGTAAGGAAAGATATACTTGAGAGCAAAGAAGATGTGATAGGAAGGTAGAGAGGAACTTGTGAAAATGAGAGCAGCAAGAAAGCAGAGATGATGTAGGATCTTCTAATAAAAGAAAAAGAAAAAAGAAAGAGAAAAAGACTGAGGTAATGACTTTAGAGGAGGGTGAGAAAGAGAGGAATAATGTTTAGCTGTTGCCAGAAGAAAGGGAAGATGTTGCTAACAGAGAAGCTCACCACCAGGAGATTATACAGCACAAAAAAAAAAAAGTGCTGCTGGGCTGGAGAGGTGGCTCAGAGGTTACAGCACTTGCTCAGCATGTGCAAGTACACGAGTTCAAACCCCAGCACTCATGTACACAAGTAAGTGTCAGAGCAGTGAAGGCCATGTGAAAAACTCAATAAAAATTGATTCTGTCTGTCTGTCTGTCTGTCTGTCTCTCTCTCTCTCTCTGTCCTTCTCTTTTTAAAAAAAAAAAATGTGTGCTGGTCTGCAAGAACACACACACACACACACACACACACACACACACACATACACAAATCCACAGCAAAACAAGCAAAACAGAAACAAAACAAACAAACAAAACAAAACAAAAACCCAACATCATGATGGAATGTTGGGGAAATTATGGGTTATTTCTACTGAGGAGGTCAAAATAGACACTGGGTTGATGATCACATCTGGCTCCTGGATGGAGGTACTTCCAGGGTGAGGCTGCTGGAGGGCCAGGCTTTTGCTGTTCTCAGCTGGAAGTCAGATTCCCAAGTATCCTTCCAGTATTCTTGTCATGTGGAGAGGGTGCAGTCCTTCACTGCCACTGCTACCTATAAATACCACCTTTCGGCTTTTCTGGTTGAGTCCATAGGCACTTTTGTGACTGCCTGCCCAGACTACTGTCCCACTTCAGCCAGGGCCCCAGCAGCTGCTGGGAGTCTTGAGGATCCCATGGAAGCTGCATGGAGAGCTTACTGGTCCTGGGGACCTGGCTGCCCTGAACTTCTGGCACCTGGGGCAGATGCTGCCCAGAACTCGTGGGTCCTGAAGCCTTCACTGGCCCAAAATGCATGTGGCTCCTGGGGCCATCTCAGCCCCAGCCATGTGATGCCTGAGAGCCATTCCTGCCCTAAATGTGCTCATTGGACCATCTCAGCCCTGAACTCATGGGGCCTGAGGCAGAACATGCACCTCCTGGGGCCATCTCTGTCCCAAACTCACGGTGCCTGAGGTAGTCAGAACACAGGGCTCCTGGGGCTGTCAGCGGCAGATGGTGCAGCACCTGGGACTGCCTCTGACCCTAACTTAAGGCTCTTGGAGCAACTGCCTGGACCACCCATCTCTCAAGATGGTGATCTCCCCAGCTCTCGGTGGGCAGTTTGGATGCATGTCTAAGTAATGTGCACTAATGCCGAGTCTGATAGCAGGATTCTCTGCGCCAATTTGTCCTTCTTGTATTTGTGTGTGTTGTTCTCTCCCTTGGTGCCAAACCAGCAGTGCAACTGCCAGGTGGTGGTCCTTGCAGCTGGAGCTGCTTGGCCCCTATGTGGTTTTTCTGAATGTCTAGGTTTCCTGTTTGTCTACTGAGTTGCAGCAACATTTTGCCACTCACCACGCAGAAAGGCACTTCTCCCTCCATTGGTGTCCCACTTCATGGAGAGATTCTGCCAGTTGCCATCTTCCCCCTCTCCCACGACTCATTTATGCATCTACCTGTAATAGACATCTGGGGTATTTTCAGTTTGGGGCTATTATTTAAAAAGATGTCATGAACATTCTCATACAGATCTTTTTGTGGACTTGTGCTTTTATTTTCATTTGGTAAATACCTAGGGGAGGATGTATGTTAATTTTAAAAAATAAGACCAAAACCCTACCAGGTCTTTTCACAAGGTAGTTCTGTCATTTCACATTTCCATCAATAGTTGATGAGAATCTAGGCACTCAAGCATCCTCACCAACACTTGTTACTGTCAGTCTTAAATTTTAGCCCTATTGTGGGTACATGGTGGTGTCTCACTGTTGTTGTCTTTTGCCTTTCAGCTTTTAAAATTTCTATTACATGAAAGTTAACAGCTGCCATGGGAAAAATATTATGCAATATATACAAAGGTTTTGCTATTCAGAGTGTGGTCCATGTATCAGTAGTATTAGTATCCTCTGGGTGCAGATAAGAAATTCAATTTCAGGTCCCACCCCAGGCTTCTGGTGATAAAGTTTTATGGATACTGTTTACCTTAGATGAAACAGGGCAGGAATGTATGTGTGTGTGTGTGTGTGTGTGTGTATTTATTTGCAGCAATTTTATAGATTGATTCTAGGAGGAAAGATCATTATGGAGAGAAAATTTTTTTAAAAAAGAGAGAAACTTCAGAAGGATTGTAAAAAATTTTTGAAATTGGCATTGTTAAAAAATATTTATCTGGGGCTGGAGCTGTGGCTCAGAAGTTACGGTGCTTGCCCAGCATGCACAAGTATGTGAGTTCAAACCCCAGCATCATGTACACAATAAAGTGTCGAAGCAAAGAAAGGCACATGAAAACTAAATAAAATATTTTCTCCCTTTCTCTCTCTCTCTTTCACTGTCCCTCTCCCTTTAAAAGAAAAACTTACTCTATTTGTTTATTTTTGGAACAAGTCTAAGAAGACACAATTAGAATTTAATAATAGTTTGCCCTAGAAAATTGAGTAATTAAAAATTGAAATATGAAAAATATGTAATTCTTGATTCAAACACGCTTGGGTTCAGTCCTGGCTTCTTTGCTTTCTGTTTGCCTGGCCTTGGGCAACTTCCTTTATCTGGAACAACATTTCCTCCAGTGTAAAACAGAAAAGCTAATTGCTTTACACATATGCTGTGAAGATGGAGTGTTCCTTATGAGCTCTCTTTCCCTTTCAAAACATAAAAGCTGTCACCTCATACCTGTGAGACTAGCTATTATCAAAAATACAAAAGAAAAAAGTGATGTCGAGAATTTTGAGAAAAAGGAACCCTTACACACTGTTGGTGGAAATGTAAGTAGTACAGCCACTGTTGAAATACTATGGAGGTTTCTCAAAAATATTTTTAAAAAAGATCTACTATATGATACAGCAATCTCATTATTGGTTATATATTCAAAGGTTATGAATGAGCATGTCAAAGAAGTGTTTGCACTTCATGTTAATTGCCACATTGTTCACACTAGCCAAGATGGGAAATCCTCCAGTTTCCATAAAGAGATGATGTATAAATACACCACGGAATACTATCTGGCTTTTAAAAAGAAAATTCTGCCATTTGCAACAGCATGGATGAACCTGGATGGCGTTACACTAAGTGAAATAAGTCAGGCACAGAAATACAAATGTCACCAGAGCTCACTTTTGTACGGAGTGTGAAAAAGTTGAACTGGAAGCGTAGAGTGGTGGTTACCAGGCGCTGGGAAGCAAATGGTTTGAGGAGATGCTGGTCAAAGGATACAAAATTTCAGTTACAAGGGAGGAATAAGTTCAAAAGATCCATTGCACTTCATGGTGACTATGGTTAGTAATAACAGTATATTATGTATTCAAATATTTCCTGGAGAAAAGATTTTATGTGTTTGTACTGGCAGGATCGGGATGAAGCACACGCTCAGTGGCTTGGTTTGGCCATTCCACAATGTACACATGTATCAACGTGCAGCATCACATTCCATAAATATATACAGCTTCACTGGTTAATCTTAAAAAATAAAAATAAATTAAATGTACGGGATGTTAAATGAACTCTCAGAGATAAGAAAAAGGGGAAACAAGTCTTTCTCTTTTAAGGAATAAAAGTGACACGCACAGATAAAATATTTTTAATATCTTCAGAATTTAAGGCCCCATCCTCTAAGAAAAATAATTGCAAAATGAAAAAAAGGCCATCTGGCCATCACGAATCTGTAAATTGCAATGTTTGCTTAGCTCTAGCTGAGACCTGGAAGAGGAGCTGAGAATGGGCAACAGTGCCACCTGGTGGACCACAGATGCAAAAAAGATGCAAACACATGGCAGGTTTCCAACCCTGAAGGTGATTTTGAATTTGATCCTTTCTTGCATGTTACAACAGTTTGCCTTTGATTTAAAAAAAAAATCATTATTATAATTCTTGTTCAATTTATAGACATTTTTTATTTTCCTAATTCTACAAAGCATACATTTTAAGCTTTCTGAAAAATGATGACAGCAAACTTTAATAGTGGAAGTCCAGGGTCAGCTGTGAGGAGACCTGGGACCTAATCTTAGTGCTATAAGCACCATGAAAATATCCTGAGCCCTGGCTTTCAAATGATTAGGACAGATTCAATAAGGCTGGCTTACTGCAAGCATTTCCATGAAAATCATTTAAAACAATACTGTCTGTAAATGTAAATGACTTTTGAAGATTGAAATGACTGCAAAATGGAAATGTAATTTGCAGTTAGAGTAAGGACTGGATTAGAGAAAGAAAATAACTCCCCAATGCATAATTACAATATGAAGTAGAATAAAATTCCGTTACTATGCTAATATGTTGTGATTACTTATGTTACCTCTTTACCAGTTTTTTTCCCTTCTCCAGAATCTCATCATTCTGAACTCTCAAATGAACGCAGCTCACATGTAAGAAATTAACACTGAATGCACCTATATAATCTGCAAGGCCCTGAGGCTTCAAGCAGTTTTTCTTTTCTTTCTTTTTTTTTTTTTAAAGAGAGGGACAGTGAGAGAGACAGAGAAAGAGAGAAACAACTTTATTTAGTTTTTCACATGGCCTTAGTTGCTCCAACACTTAGTTGTGTAAGTGGTGCTCGGGTTTGAACCTGGGTCCTCGTGCTTGCCAGGCAAGCGCCGAAACCGCTGAGCCACTGCTCCAGCCCCTTCACGCAGTTTTTCAACTATTTTTTTGCACCAAAGTTTTGAGGAAGTTACCTCCTTTCTATATATGAGGAAACCAAATCTTGAAAGTTTAGAGGACCTTGCCCAATATCCCCCACGGAGGTAAGTAGAGCAGACTCCACGTGTAAAACTAAGTCTCCTCGGCATGAAAATTTCCCCTAGCATATGTCGCATGTGACTAAAACAACCTGCAGTTCATTCTCCTTATATCTTCATGGTTTTTATGAAGAAAGAAACGTCTCAATAACTCTGAAGGCTTTTTTATTTTTCTATCCCACGATTCCATAATTAGTCATCTCTGCCCACTTCGTCCACTCTACTCTTAAATCTAAACCAGAATCTAACTTGAAGTTAAGTATATGACTATCCAGTGAGTATACTATCTGCTGAAAGGGAAATCTAGAGGAAAACCTTTTACCACCTTAAGACAGCATGCAAAAGAAGTTAGCCCCTCCCTGCTGTATCCCTTACCCTGTGTTGTCTGCAGAGCCACAGGTCACAACCTGGACAGTGCACAGAGGTAAGGTCAATGAAAGTGTTTCCCATTTATTGACAGATTTGTTGGATCAGTCTCTTATTTAACTTTAAATTTGAATTTTTAAAACTTCATTTTGCTCAACAATAAAGATATCTAAATTTGCAATTACATCAGCTAATAATATTTAAGTGTGCTTACTATTAGAACAATATTTGCTAGCATTGTAAAACTGCACTTAAATTTTATAGACATCACGTTAAGTTTTCTTTTTAAAAAAGCAGAATATAATGACATATATGATTCTCATTTACCAATGTATATTACATAAATGTGTGCATATATATTCACAAATATATAAACAGAATAAGGAAATTTAGCATAATTACCTTTACATTCTGAGAAATGCATCACTAGGTGACTTCAAAATAGCACGAATATCAGAATGCACTTACACACAGCTCAATGGTGGAGGTCAACCATGCAATGTGGCTTCTCAATGCAATTGAGAGACTCAGGAAACCTGAAATGTCAGAGACCATAATACAGCATACTGTTTTCCAGTAAACTTTTTTTATAACTAGAGGGAATACACTCTAAACAGATGATCAAAGATCAGTGCAGTACATACATAGCCAGTAACAGTTGCTTGTTATCAAGTATTTTGCAGCATACGTGGTTGTAGGTGCTATGTTTTTCTACAACTGACTGTGCAGAAGGTTTGTTTACACCAGCTTCACCACAAGCATGAGCTACCTGTTGCCATTACAACTTTATGATGTCTACGAGGTTGCTAGGCAGGAGGGATTTTCAGTTCCATTATAATTTTATGGGACCACTGCTGTGTACATGGCCCCTCGTGGATCCAAATGCTGTTATGAGCCCCATGACTGCACTTCAAGCAAGTGGTGTTTCTTGTGGAGCAACTTGAGGGTGGGAGCAGGAGGCAATATTATTGAGAAAACTGAGGTCTGAGAAGATGGCTTACGTGGGGCGTATGTCCGTCCCCACGGCAGTGCTGTTCCAGGAGTCTCGTGGTATTATTAAAGCTGCCAGCTGTTTCTCTATTTCTGAATAGTTCAAAATAATGATTTGCATAAAATCTTTCAGATAGAGAAATGCATGATATATACAATTAACAGCATGACATATTACATATGCATATATAGGACATATGCACATTTTATTATATAATACACACAGAGAGAGAAACACTGATTTGGATGCTTTTTGTGTTTATAATACAGAACTAAATTTCCCAGATGTCTTTGGAAAAGAAAAAAAACAAAATAAAACCCTGAACCGGAGACCCCTGCAACCATTCAGATGACAAAATAACATCTCCAAAGATGGAGAAATGTACTGGAAATGAGCTTGGGATGAGAGAGCTCGGTGAACTGGAAGTGGTCCTGACAGGATGCACATTCCCTTCAAGTAGAATGGTAGAGCTGAAAATCACTCAACCCATTCACCGTCCCTTACATTTTAAGAGAACTCAGCTTTTCCATCAGGTCCTTCAACTCATGAAGTGCGCCTGTTTCTTTGTCTGCAGCAGCCAGGATAACAGGGTGTCCATTGCTCCCTTTCCCTCTTTGAAACTGGGCACCTTTGTCTTTGGGTATCTGCAGGTTCATCTGCTTCAATAGCTTCCCTACACTGGAGACTCAAGAGAGGTGACAGAGAGCTCCTAAGGAGTCTTGTTCCCTGTGAAGATGGCAGAGGGAGTACAGGGTGGAAGGGTCTCAACTCATGCTGAATAAGGAAGAAGAATGTTGGACAGCTGGAGGCCACCACTGAGGGTGAAAGTGCTGCGGCTGAGTGTGCAGACCCAGCCTAGGGAGGACAGGCAGAGTGGTAGGAGCTGGAAGAGGATGGGGCAGGGGTGCCCTCCCTTGGAAATTTAGGGTATATAATACCTTTTGTTTGAAAAAAAAATGGTGTTCTTCCATAGATATATAGGGAGGAGGGGGCGAGGAGAGGTAAGAGGGAGGGAGGACAGGGAGGGATCTAGGGAGACAATCAGCAATGCAACACACTCTTTACCCGCCCCTCCTGAGAAGTCAAATAATACTTAGGCAATCATTTAATTCTGGAAAAAAATATATATGGACATTTATATCTGTTGTAGGGGTGAAATACAGAAGAATCAAGAGACTTGGGTATGGGCGATGTGGAGGTAACAGTGGTTTAGGTTCAAATGCATATCATACTGTTACTTTATATGCATTTCTGCCTTACAACATGCTATACAATTTATGCTCAACTAAATGGTGTTATTTTTGATGTTCAATTTCCTTATTAAGTTAAATTAAGTCATCTTGTTATTCCATACCATCCATGCTTGACTGAAGAAGGTCCTATCTGTCTCCTCCTCACTGTTTCCCCTTTTCTTAGTTCCTTTCTTCACCTTCTCTGAGTAATAAAATGTCATCAGTGACTTTTACCCAGGCTCCTCTAGGACCTTCCACAGATGTATGACCTAAAACTGTGCTAAGGTGGACCATCAATGTACCGTCATTGGATTAGCCAGTATCATGAAGAGGGACACTCAGGTGTGGGAGCAGCTAGGCAGGTTTGTAAATGAAGGGCCCACAGCAAGTGGCTGGGAGTGGAATTTTTATTGCACTAGAGAAGGAAGGAGTGCCAGGGGAGGTGTATGGAGAGGGGCATGAGCAGTGACCCCAGTGATACAGCAGACCCATAGGACTCAGGGGGCTCATACAGGTTCCCTCCCTGTGCCCAGACTGAAATGTGAGCTGCAGTGTTGTAACGGGCCAGTAGACCAAGTTGCTCTATTGAGCAACACCAGCCACTAGAAATGGCTTTCTCTGAGCACCTGTCTCTGTCTTGAATCCAGCCGGAATTTAAATGATTGTGGAACTGAACCATTTCCATTTTGTGTCTGCTCATCCTTAATATTATCCTATAAGCATAAAATTCAGAATTCTGGTCCTAGCATCCAAGGCCATCCACAGTCTCGCCCTGTGCTGTCGTCTTCTCTATTCCACCTACCATCTGCATCCTACCTTCCATTTAGCTGACAGCCTATCAGTGTGACCTCTCAACACAGCAATTGTTCATTCTGCTTATCCCAGTCTCACCTACCACCTGGGACACTCCTGATGCTACTTTTCATCCTCAGCCTAGGGTGTCCTTTCCCTCTTTGGAAAGACTGTGATCCCAAGATTAGTCAATTTATTTGTCAGTAAATATATTGCTTCATTTCATCAAATAACTCTCTTTCTTGAGCATTGTGTTTTATATTCAGTCACATTTTAAACTCTAGAAGTCTTAGGGTGGATTTTATAGCCTTTGGTAATCTTTATATTTTCAGATATAATATATTTAGATGGATCCAAAAATGTTTGCCTATTGTTTAAAAAAGACAACAAAAGGATTCATACTGCTATCTAAGGGATAAATTCTAATAATAGCAGTGGCAGTACTAATCGAGAGTCATCTAGACAGAGCAAAAAGCTTGCTATTTGCATTATTTAAGTTAAAACCTTCAACATCCCCACTAGTCTAGTTTACATATAGAACTGAGAATTCATGAAGAAGACAAAAGGTGAAAAATAGATCTTCCTTGGAATGTGGGAAATGAGTTTTACCATTAGCCATTCATTCCTTTGTTTAGACTTGCATTCTTTGAAATTAAAATATTGCTAAGATGGTAAGCCAGTAGTTTTACAAATTTGTTGGGAAGGAGAGGCTCCTGAGATGGGAGAAACAGCCATGAGAAGAGCAGTGAAGTGGGGAGTGAAGAAGTCAGAAACATAAGTGAAAGTCCTGGCATTGGAGATAAATTTGTCCTTCTTAAAAGAATTTGTTCCCCTTTCTTGCTCCTCTGAGGCAAACCAGTTGTGCTAATTTCCCTGAAGCTCACATGGCTAACTTAGCTACATCATGTGGGAGTCATGTTTTAAGTTACATGTCACCAAATGCAGTGAGCCCAATCAATCATGCCAGGACCTGCTGGAGGGAATGGCTTCAGTGATTATTCCTGTTTTGGGATTCTGCAATTTGATGACTTTCAGATTTACTGGAATGAACTAATATTAAATTCAAGGGAGCATTCCTAGTCAAAGTCAAATATTTGAACTCTGGTGGAAAATGAGATCTAAAGCAATCTTCCTTCTCTCTGTCTTGAACAGATTCTAAGTCCTTTACAACCACACTCTTAGACACATCCTCATTTCCCTTTTCCTGTCTTCTGCAAACCACTGGTGGAGTGACCACGAGGAACTTGACTCAGACTGAGTGGTACCTGTGGCTGCTCCCAGGGTCTGAGGTGTGCTGGCTGGCCCCATTTCCTCAGGGAGTTCAGCTGACCCCACGCCAGAAGATCAAACAATTCAGAGATGTTTCTTCTGTTTGGAAACTCTTGGCCACTGGTTTAACAGTGTCTCCAAAATTTCATCAGAGAATTATCAAATTAAGACATAAACATAACAAGATGGGGAGCATGGTGTCCATCAGA
The DNA here is from genome assembly GCA_004027875.1 of Aplodontia rufa. NCBI lineage: Eukaryota > Metazoa > Chordata > Mammalia > Rodentia > Aplodontiidae > Aplodontia > Aplodontia rufa. Next base: position 12,948 of record PVKS010031855.1, read on the forward strand.
ATCCTCTTCAGAGAGGGTGCCATGCTTGTTGGAAGACATTCTTGGAAAATCTCATTTGGGATAAAGTTGAGGAGACCCCCTAGCTCTAACCAAATGTGAGTGTGTCTATTCTGCAAAATCATCTGTAGGAAAAACTAGGGGAATCGATGGTTCCTCTGAGGGTGGGAGAGACGAGAGGAGTAAGAAGGAGAAGTAAGAGTGAGGATATAGCCAGGGAACCAGTGCTATCCCATGTGACTACTTCCTGTGACCTCCAAATATGTCCTTTGAGGCTACTTCCCTAATGGAATTTTTGGGTATAAGTTAATTTTTTAAATTAGAAACTGAAAAAAAGAGTGGGATTATTGTGTCTGGGTGATAAGTGGATGGGCCCAGCTTCAGAGGAACTTACTAGAAAGAAAACTGTGGAACAGACATGATAAGCCACATTTACCAAGTGTATGAGGACTGGGCAGGGCAGATGATGCCTGGATTACATAGTGGGTGTGCAATGCCCTGAAAGCTTAGTAATAACACTACTGAAAGTCAGACAGGACCTATTGGCATTGGAGGTCAACTTGTTGCTGGCACTCTAGGCTCAGTGCAGGCTCCTCACCGCCTGGCTGGTCCAGCCTGCTAGTGCTCCAGGGAGGATGGGGTGGTTTCAAGTCCCATAACTTAATGACAACAACCTGTAAAATTTGCCTTCTAGAGGAAGAGGTCTTAGGCAGCTGTTCAATGGGACTTTCCTTGCCCATGAGCTATAGAGTGATCCTGTTGGCTAATCACCTATTAGAAGAATTGTTAGGAAGCATGTACTTCTTGGTATAGTTTTAAGTCGACATATTTCTATGGAATAATTGGTATATACTCTTTTACATATGTCATCTTTCACACAACATGATGGCTGTGAGATTTGTCCATTTCATGGAATATATGTCAGGAGTTCATTCCTTTGTTATTGCTAAAATGGTATTCATTATGTGAATATATCACAGTTTGTTTATCCATTCTTCTTTTGCTGAATTTCAGCTTCCTTGAAATTATGAATTGAGTATCTATAAGCATTCTTCTATGCTTACCTGTTCCCCTTGGATAAATCTTTAAGACTTGTTGAAATGGCTGAGTCATAGAGTAAGTGTATGCTAAATTTTGTAAGAAGCTAGAAAATAATATTGCAAAGTGATTGTACCATTTTATATTCACATGACCAATGTGAGAGAGTTCTGCTTGCACTACATCTTCACCAACACTTGGTACTGTCAATCTTAATTTTAGCTGTACTAGTGGTATGAAGCGACATTTAATTGTTTACCCTGATGGCTAATACTATTGTGGTCTCTTTCATGAGACCATATATTGTTTTATGAAAAAAATCATTCAAACTTTTGCCAATTTTTTATAATATGAAGTGTAAGATGGTAAAGTTAGCTCAATCTTGCAATTACATTAGATGTTAACAGATTACTCAAATTAAAAAACAAAGATTGACAGTGTACAGAAAATATAACTATTAATGTTTACTTATAAGGTCACAAAAAAGTTGAAAATAAAAACAGAAAACGTAGATACTAATCAAAGGAAGTAGATATCAAAGAAGGGCAAAAAATACTAATAAAGATAAAACAGATCAAAATAATATAAAAATTCTAAATCCATGTGAACCTAATAGCATAACTTCAAAAATACACAAAAAATAATTGAGAGAACTGAAATATGCATTAGACAAATCCATGATTATGAGGAAGAATTTAACTTTCCCTGTTAGTAACCAATAGAGTAAGCAGATGAAAATTAATGTAAATATAAGAGAATTGAATATTAAAAGGAATAAACAACACTTGATTAGAATCTATAGAATGCTATACCTTACAATAGAGGAACACATGCTATTTTCAAGTGCACATGGAGTATTTCCAGAGTTGGCCATATGCTGAGCCATAAAGCAAGTCTCAAAATAAATTTCAATAATGTTATGAAGACTGTGTTTTCTGGCCACAGTGGAATTAAGCTAAAAAATAAGCAACAAAAAAAAAATAAGTAGAAAATCTTCAGCTGTTACAGTTAATCAGTGTTTCTAAATAACTCATGAGTCAAGGTGGAAAAAAAATCTCAACAGAAAGTAGGAAGTATTTAAATTGGATGATAATCAAAATATATCAAAATGTATGGCAGACAGACAAATCTGTAATTATAGGAAAATTCATAGTCTTTTCTTTTCAGGTTAATGATTTTTTGTTCAAATTCAATATCACATGATGAGTTGAGATTGACTTATCCAGGTATGGAACTTACCAGATAAGATCAGGCAATTTAGAATACATTTATGTTACTTTCATGACTAGAGGTTTTTTATAAGACCAACAAAGTATAAGATCATCAAAACAATGCCTCTGTATGTGACCAGGACACAGTTTGTTCCACTTCTGAGAGTACAAGTGCTGATATATTTAATACCAGTGTACCAGTAAACTAGAATTAGGCATCAGTTTCTGAACCTGTCATGATTTAAATCTTGCCAAAGTCACAAATTCTCCAATGTACAAAGCTGCCTCCCCAGTTTCACCAGTAAAAGCCCAAAATTCACAGTCTTTAATACATATATTAAAAAGAAGAAACACTGAAAAACAATGATTTAGGTACCCATCACTGTTATCTTAGGATCTTAAAAAAATCAAAATAAAACCAGAGAGGATAAGAAAATAAAAAATAAATAATAGATCAGAAAGTAATAAAATTGCAAAGAAATTCATAATACATTACTAATAAAGCCAGAAAGTCTCCAAAAAGAGAAATTAAATTAATAAATCCCTAACACAACTGATTGAGTTAAAAAGAGGAAAAGGCACAGATGGTTGATTTGTGATTTGGAAAAATAAGGAGTCTTGAAAAAAAGGATAAAACAGATACTAACAACATCATACATACTATCTTAATTTGGTTCATATAGGGTCAATGCTGTTTTGAAGACAGTGTGATTATTCTGTCAAATGAGTATAGCTCAGTTTTGCAGTTATGGTTTTGATGGTAAATTTAGTAAGCTGGCATTTCTGTGTTTAATCTGATGTTTTTTATTTAGAGTGCTCCAGTTCTAAGATATTCGCTAAACCTGGGTGAATTAACCTAGTAGAACTTTCATACATGCAAAACAGTAAACTAGGGCTGGAGCAGTGGCTCAGTGGTTACGGCGCTTGCCTGGCATGCGCAAGTACATGGGTTCAAACCCCAGCACCCATGTACACAACGAAGTGTCAGAGCAACGAAAGCCATGTGAAAAACTCAATAAAAATTCTAAAAATTCATTGTCTCTGTCTCTGTCTCTCTCTCTCTCTCTCACTTTCTCTCTTAAAAAACCAAAAAAAAAAAAAAAAAACCAGAAAAAGAGATATTGGCTCCAAATCTCTCCTTGTAAGAGTTTATAATGAAGTATAATACAGAAAATGAAGAAAGGAAACTGAACCAGGAGTGAAAGGGAATGAATTCTAGATATATCTCCATTTTTATTTATTCAACAAATAAATAAAATAGTGTTTAGTAAGCATCTATCATGTGTCAGACATGTGCTAGACTTTAGATATATAGTGGTGGACAAAATAGATAACAGGCCTTGTTCCATGGATCTTCAGTGCCCGTTGGAGGATAAAGATATCAGACAACCACTACAATTCAACAGCTATGTATTGAGCATATGATATGGGCCAGGCATTGCTCTAAGTGCTTGAAATAAGCACTTAGATGATGAAAAAGCAAGCCAAGGACTATGCTCATATAGGTCTTATGTTCTAGAGGGAGAAGGTAGACAATAAATTTTAGACATTAAATAAGTAAAGTATATGCCTTTTTGGAAGGTGGTAGGTGTTATGATAAAGGGGAAGGAAAGGTAGAGTAAGGGTTTGCAGTAACAGGGAGGTGCTGGGGATGAGAGTTGGGATGGGTTGTCATTTTTAACAGGATGGTCTGCGTGGCCTCATGGAGAAGGGGATACATAAGCAAAAACTTCGAGTTAGTGGAACTGACTCTGCAGATATCTAGGGGAAATGTACTGCAGTTAGGGAAGAGCCAAAGTAAAGGTTCTCATATGGGAGCATCGTGGAGTGGCCCAGGCCTAGCAACAAGGCCAGATTATCTAAAGCAGGCTAAGCAAAGGGCAGAAAAGCAGGTGTGGGGAGCTGGCATAAATGATGCAGGACTTTGTGGGCCACTGTAAGGACTTTGGCTTTTACTGAGAGAAATGAGGAAGCACAGCAGATATTGAACGGAGAGTGATATGAATTATTTCATATTGCAGTCTGTGACTGTCAATCATGACAGATGTGTTCCAAGATGGCTAGCAGGCAGGCCTGATTATTTACCATGTGATCTTGGGCCTAAACTTAACCAGCCTCATTCTGCTTCACTGGGTCAATTGTGAGAACCCAAGTAACATGCTACACACATGTGCATACGTTGCTGGATGTGACCCTTTGGTTAAGACATAGAATGACACATAAAGCCAGGGATAGAGTATGAGCTACACATTGTAGGTGCTCTAGGAGCAAGCACATATTTTCAAAAGGAACAACCTACCCCCAAAGAAAGGAAACTTGGTTCTTGGGAAGCACACACACACACACAAAAAAAAAAACCCTTACTCTCCAAGGGGTAAGGATAGACAGGGTGTGATCACTCTGCAAAACACTCAATTAAAGGAATGACAGAGAGCTCACCAAGCTGGTTTGAGGTTTGAAAACCACAGCTGAAGTCAGCTCTGCTGTCAACTCACTGTGAACTTGGACCATGCACTTCCCCTTTCTGGGTTCTGGGTTTTTTGTCAAATGGGAAATAAAACACTAGACTGAATGAGCTGTAAGCTTATCTCCAGAGCTAAAATTATGAGGAAAATTTGTGTTGGGGCCATTCAATTATAAATGTCTGATTTTGGAACTGAAAGTAATTTATCAGATATTTGTACCTATTAAAACTTCATTTTCAGCCCTGGATAACTAAGTATATATACATGAATGTTTGATAATGTTTCCCCCTCAATTGTAACTCTATATCATCTAATAAAAATAAATTAATTAATTAATTAAATTAAAAAAACAACAACTCCCTTTTCAGTAAGAAGTGTTGATAGCTATTAAAATATGTCTCTGGCCTTTTTTCCCCCTCTCCTATTCTTTTATCTGTCTCAACCTAAAAATTTTAAAATGTCATTTAAGTTTCCTCCAGAGCACTGCTGGTTTCAATACTGGAGCCCAAGAGGGCAATTGAGTTTTGCTAATAAGATGCCTGTGGAATGTTCTAGAGCCTGTCAACCAGAGTAGCAATGATTTCTAGGTCCCTTTGTGACCTTAGTTGTCACTTTGAAAAGAAAGCTATATGCAGATGATATGGTGAAGGGAAGTAGGCATTAGGAGAGCAGAGAATAACACATTAAAACTGAAGTGCACTCGCCAGCAGCGTCTGCAGCGGTCAGCTACTGGGAGATCCTGTACACACCAACCTCTACTGCTTATTCTAGACCTGGGAAAATTGCACTTGCACTCAAAACCTTAAATATCTTAAAATCTTATTATGTTTCTCTGTTAAGGTTTTAGTTTCCCTTCTTAGTCCCCCAACTACACTTAAAATCCCCTAAGAACAGAAAATGCATCTTTGACTTCTTTTGTTTAGTTCTTAGTTCAGCATCCTGTGCATAAAAGGATCTTAGTGAATGCTTTGTTGACTATGATAAGTGCACAGACTTAAGAGGCAAAAGTAAAAAAGCTATAAGCCTTTGAGTCTCATTTGAGCGGTCTGAACTGATGTGCTCCTAGGCCAGAGCATTTATCTTCTTTTTCTTCTGCCATTTAGTGCCTTGTGCTCTTTCCAGATAAGAAACCTAAATGGCGTGTGTTATCTAACAGGGGCATGTATAACTCAGTTATTGTAGATTACCAATTCACAAAGAATTGATTTGTGCCATGAATTTGGCTGTAAATAGATGGCTTATCATCTTGAAGAACTTTAGATCTCCACTGAATTTAGGGACTTCTTGAATGTTATCAGTGCTGGGAGGCAATTGGAGGAGGGCACACCATTAGTGACAAATGGCTACATATTCAGAGTTTCAGCATATCCTGGGATGATAGTTCAACCTCTGGTTTGTCCCAAGAATCTTGGAATTACTGACAGTAAGGAAAATCCTAGAGTCTAGTTGAAGGTATCTTTAGGAGTGAAGGAGTTAACTGAGTGAGTAAACTTTATCTTCCATCCAATAGACTTGTGGTTTGCTTATTAAAGCCTCAGGTAAATGATTGTTAGAGGCCTGTCATCGATAGCTGTGGCTGGTTGCTGCGTTTCAAAAGCCCATTGATTCTTCTACAAGACAGCAAACCATCTTCCAGGCTTTTCCTTATTTCAGATCTCCTCGGGTCTCCTGCAGAAGGAACTGGCAGATCCATAACCATGAATGATGACGACTACAGCAATGTCTATGACACAATCCAGAAAAATGGGGTATACCAGGTTCCAGAAGATACAGAAGATCCTCTTTATGATGCTGTCCATGAAGATGTGAGACCAGAAAACACCTTGTATGCCGCAGTGCCAGAAAACCATGAGTATGATTCTGTGCCAGCCTATGCTGTTAGGGACGAGAAGAGCTTGGCCTCTTCCCAAGCAGAAGTAGAAGGCTACCTCCTGCCGGACGAGGTGTCCCCTGAGGCTCAAGATCCTCCAGTAGCTGATCCCCAGGAGGACAGGGACATCTCGATGGAAGAATTGCATTTACCATCCCAGGACCAAGAGCCCTGTGCAGAGAAGCCCCAGGAGAATGGAAGTGTGGTAAAGGAAGACCTGCCTTCTCCTGCAAGCTTCACCATCCAGCGCAGCCGGGACTTCCTCGCCAGCAGCGATTCTCCCACCAGCTATTCTAAAACTGATGGTTTGGAAGAAGATCAAACAGCCTCCGTGCACCCTGAGATTTTCCTGTTTGTGAAGGTAAGAGCTGTCCTTGGTGGGCACAACAATGTCACCTGTATGTGACATTGTTGGTGTTTCAATTTGCTTTAAATGATCAGGGAGAGGTGCGTGGTGCCGCGGTCCTTGGCTGCCCCTACATACTCAGGGCTGATTCAGTTAGTCATTTCAGAATGTACGCAGGACCTCCCCTGATCACAAGAACTGGAAAGAACATTCTTGAATGTGTTTAATCATTGACTTTTATAAAGGATGGATAAAGCAATTTTTAAGAATGTACATGAGTGAGCAGAAATTCTTGCTCACATCCTTACCTTTGTGACAGATTATTAAATGCTTTTTGCTGTCAGGTTAAATAGCCTTCTTCAACACAATCTTTAAAAATGAAACCAAGACTTGTGAGAGAGTGTCATATCTACAGTCAGGTGCTAGAGTTTCCTCCTCACGTTTCTAAGGTCACAAATACTTCAGATACATGGTCAATAAATGCCGCCTCTGTGATGGAGCTTGCCCTTTCTGCTCCAGTACAATTGAAATTCTGACGAGGCGAAATGATTTCAGTGGTATTAAAATGCTAACTGTGTGTTAATATTTAATGCGTATGATACTGAAACAAAAAGTTTGTTGATCTTTGTATTAGACTGGTAATCATTGCGCATATTATCAAAGTGTAAAATGAAATTCAGGGCCAAAAGAATTTTCCTTATCAATGAAGATGGCAATAAATTTTCTTCAACACCCCCATACATGCAATATTCATCTTTACATGAATTTCTTAATGAGAAGACAAAACTAGTAAATAACTGCTCTTTCTGGTAATAAAAATATTGCTTTATGAACCTACAAAAATGCCAGTGCATGGTCATTTCTGACTTTCCTAGTTTCCAATAATACTTCTAATGAAATACACTTTGTTTACTAATTGAATAAATGGAATATTTTAATATTTCTACTTTGTATTTTAATTGTATTTTATTCCACTATAAGGTTTTTATATAAAGTGACCTGCTCAGGCTCCTCTGCTCTCTGTGGAGGGTGCTGGATGCTGGCAAGGAGGGTGCTTTGTGGCTCACCATGTTCCTAGTAAGATAAATGGCTTTGCAGGCCAGGGTTCTCTGCTTGCGGGTTGCGTCTGCACCTGCATTTATTTGTATCTGTTCCAGACATGTCAGTGAAAATGGCAGATTTGTAACCATGAGTTCAATCAACTCTGTGTGTGTGTGTGTGTGCACGCTCGCACTTGTATTACTAAAGATAGAACCAAAAGCCTGTGCACACTAGGCATGAGCTCTACCACTGAACTATATCCCTGCCCTTTTTAAAAAATGTATTTTGGAACAGGGTCTCACTAAAGTGCCCCAGCTGGTCTTGAACTTGTGATTCTTCTGCCTCAGCCTCCTTTCTATTTTTGAGGGTCAACCAGTTCAGAATGTTGACCAATTATTACTAAGTTAAAATACATTGTCCATTTCTTCCTTAAGCAAATATTGTGCCAGAAGCTGGGTTTAGAACAACGCGGAAAAACAAAGTCCTGTCTCCCCTGCACTTTGCATTGTAGCAGGAGAGACAATGATAGACAAATACATAAGTAAATACAGAGTGTGGCCAGTGTTGGTAGTGCTAGAAACAGACAGAGAAAACAGGATATGAGTGCATTCACTTCTTCTTCCCGCTGTAACAGATCTGCAAAAACTTAGAGGCTTAAAAACAACACAAACATTCTCTGATGTCTCTGGAGGTCAGAAGCCTGGAACAAGCGATGGACTAAAATCAAGGTATCCACAGACAGTGTTCATGCTGGAGGCCCTAAGGGAGAAGCTGTTTCCTTCTCTGCCATTTCTGGAAGCTGGCTCCATAGCCTAGATCACATCACCCCTTCTCTTCCTGTTTCTAGTCACCTTGCCTTGCTCTTGACATGATGACACCTGTATCTCTTTTATGGTCCAATGGGAATAGAGTAACCTGCTTAGAGGATTCAGGCTGATCTCCCCGTTTTAAGGTCCTTAATGTATTCACATGTGCGAGTCCCTGTGGTCATGAAAAAGGAACATTCACACCTTCTGGGAATGAGGACAAGGACATATTGGGGACCATTGTTCAGCCTAGCACAATGGGACTGGTCATGATGGTATGACAGAGAAGGTGGCCCTGCTGGTACCATGAGCCAGGGAGGTAGGGAGAAGAGGTGATGCTTGAGAGGGGGAGGGACACAGGCCCTGTCACCCTAATGGGCCATTAGAAGACCTTTCACTTCTGTCTGAGTGATAGACACCAGGAGTCATTAGATGGCTTTGAAAGGGACTTTATTTATTTATTTATTTATTTATTTATTTATAACAGACCTTAACAGGAAGGAGGGAGGACTGTTTGAAGATGATGGAAATGCTTCAGACAAGAGATGAGAGTGGCTTAGCCCATGGGACAGCAGCGGAGGTCATGTGAGACAGGATCCAGAATGTTTTGAAGAGTGAACCCACAGGTTTTGTTGATAGGTTTGATGTGGAGTGTAAAGAAAGAGAAGAGCCATGGTTGATTGTAGAAGTTTCAGTCAGCGCAGTTGAGTGAGCGGAGATGTATTCCCGTTTCAGCCATGGTCCACTCCTCGGAAAGCATGACTCAGAAAACGGACCTTTCCTCTGTGTGTGTGAGTGTGTGTGTGTGTGTGTGTGAGTGAGAGAGAGTGTGAGTGTGTAAGTGGGCGTGAGTGTGTGTGAACGTATGAGTGTGTGAGAGTGTGAGTGCATGTGAGTGTGTTTGAGTGTGTGAGTGTGTATGAGTGTGTGTTTGTGTGTGTGTGTGTGTAGGGAAGGGAGAGGTCTAAGGCAGTGGTTCAGGGATGGAAGAGCATCAGTGCAAAGGGGAAAAGTATCCTGATGATGAGTTACTGCAAAGGAAAACGGCACCAATAAACCATTTGTCATGCATATCGTTGATTTCATTGATTATAGAAAGCAGAATGTATTTTAGAGTACATTTTAAAACCTGATTTAGCAAATTTGATTTTTGCTAAAATTTTTAGCCTCTCTCAGCCCAATTTCCTTTGTAAGATGGATATTATAACGATACATTCCTCATAGGGCTGTAAGGGAGATTAAATAAGATAATGTATGCAAATCACTTCATACAGTATCTGACCAACATTAAATGTCAGTGCACAGAAGTGTAAATTAGTATTTATTATCATGAACTTGAACCAATCACAAAATAACCGGTTTTTTTT
>PVKS010031856.1:0-23098 GCA_004027875.1 Aplodontia rufa
GGATGGGTGGATGAGTGGGTGGATGGATGGGTGGGAGGGTGGATAGGTGTATGTATGGATGGGTGGGTGGGTGGATGGGTAGATGGATGGGTGAGTGGGTGGATGGATGGATGGGTGGGAGGGTGGATGGGTGGGTGGGTGGATGGGTGGGTGGATGGATGGATGGGTGCAATGGATGAATAGATGGATGGGAATGGACGGATGGCTTAGTGGGAGAATCAATGGATGGACTGGATTGGTGGCTCGGTGGACAGATGGATTGCTGACTGAGTGGGAAGATGGATGGATCCATGGATTGATGGGTATGTGGATGGATGCATGGATGGATAAGTGGGAAAGAGGTGGATCACTGAGTGGGAGATGGGATAGATGGTTTGGATTGGTGGGTGGGTGGATGGATGGACTGGATTGGATTAGACAGGTGAGTTTATGGAAGGAAGGGTCAGACTGATGGGTGGGTAAATGGTGAGTCTGTGAGAGGGGAGACAGAAGGACAGATGGAATATGTATCTCCCAAGGTAACCATCTCTTTCCCAGAAACTAGGTCTGGGAAAAACACACAGGGCCACCTTCAGTGTCAAGTATACAGACAGATTTGGGTTGCAGCTCATAGACTTCCTGGCCCTCCCCAGCCCTGCAGACACTGGGGGAGGGCATGACCAGGAACCCCGAGGTAACCTCAGCTTCTCCAGTTGTTCCTCACTAAGTAAAGTCTCTCCTGTTTCACTGCCCCTTCTGAAGACACCCCAGCCTGTACATGCCCTCCTCTCAAGGATCCCACGTGCAGCACTTGGGGGATCCTGAAGAGTTCAGGGTTGGAGGCAGCAATCACCTCCCTCCTTGTAGACTCTATACCTTAGGTTATATGACCTGGGGACACATTTGCTCCTCTGTAGGATACAAGGACTGAGCTTCTGAGCACCTTGAACAGAGGGATGCCATATCTTCCTATCCAGGCCAGTGTGGCTTGCTTTCTGGACTACAGTGCTGTGATTGACAGTTATTTCTAATTGAATTCACTTTGCATGACTCCTGCCAGGGCAAAAGACCATTCTGAGTCCTGAGTCAGAGTATGGTCCATCTGTGGTTCCGGGTCATCCTACCTATGGTCCATCTGTGTTTCCGGGTCATCCTACCTATGGTCCATCTGTGGTTCCGGGTCATCCTACACCAGCCCAGCTGCCCTCCCCCATGGGCTAGACCTCCACTCATTTCCCGGTGGAGGCCAGGGCAGAGGGGAAGTGGGCTCTCAGTTCTCCTTGGTTGGAGAGGGGAGGGCAGCGTAACACCCTGAAGCCAGGTCTGCTGCCCACGCTGGGCGTTTTGTTGAACAAGAGAACAAAGTGTCTGCCTTGGTCACTGCCCACCTCCTTCCAAAAGGATAAACAGGATACTGAAGAGATGAGGACGGGGCAGATACATTTAAGTTAGGGTGGCCAGGAAAGAGAGATACACCCTGGATTTTTGAGAGAAAAGACAGACTCTATCTGCAAAAGGAGATTGCAGACAGAGAAAGAAGCAGTTGTAATCACCTCCTTCCTCGCAGGCGCTATACCTTAGTTCATGTGACCTGGGGGAAGGTATTCGGCACATTTCAGGCACAGTGAGGTGGCCAGCAAGGCAGTTCCCAGAATAAATTGGAAGAAGCAGAGAGAGCAGATGAGACTGGATTCAAAGATTTACAAGGAGGAAACCTGATTGCAGCACCACTTCGTTTTTCACAAAAAGTAACACGCAGCTGGGGGACAGGAGGCACACGCCTGTGATCCCAGCAACTCGGGAGGCTGAGGCAGGAGGATCGCACGTGGGAGGCCAGCCTCAGCCAACTTAGAGACCCTGTCTCACAATAAAAAATAAAAAATGCTGGGGTGCCGCTCAGTGGTAGAGCACCCCCGGGTTCAATCTCCAGAGCTGCGAAAAAAAAAATTGTTTTGTTTTAAAGTAACACAGCTGCTGGGAGTCAGGAACCAAACATTAAACTAGCCCAACCTTTGAATTGGAAATCTGGCCGCAAGACACTAATTCTGAGGAAGCAGTGATAGATGGTGACAAGGATTTTGCTGCAGGGGTGACGGGTGGCAGTGGGGGCGGGGCGTGTTCCTCACAGCAGAGAAAACAGCTAAGAGTCAGCTGGGTTTGGTCGCATGCATTGCACCCTGTGAAGGCCAGGGGACATCGTGTGGCTTTGGGAACTGATCTTGCAGAGACACTGGACAGCAACGCACCCTACGCCACTGTCAGAATGAAAAACAGCACAGGCTTTTCCTGCTACCTGGAAACATGTACACACAGGCATAGAGAGCAGATTCTGAAATGCTAATGATCATCTCTGCGAGAGGGAACCGCAGGCAGCTGTTCTTGTCTGCCTAGTCTTAGCTGGGATTTTCTGCCCTCAAGTTACTTGGATGTCCCTGCGTTAAAAGGGAGAGTTGGAGTGTTCAAGCAGGGTGAGGTGGCGCATGCTTGTAATCCCAGCTACTAGGGAGGCTGAGGCAGGAGGATCACAAGTTCGAGGCCAGCGAGGCTCTGAGCAACTTAGCCAGACCCTGTCTCAAAATGAAAAAGTAAAAAGGGCTGGGGTTGTGACTCAGTGGTTAAGGACCCCTGGGTTCATCCCCAGTACCACAGGAAAGGGGGCTGGGCAGTTTAAGGAGATACAGAGCTTTGTGGCTCTGTCACTGGGAAGGAGTCCAGGACTGGAGGGAGCAGGGCCTTGACGGTCACCATGATGGGCAAGTCCATCGCCCACTGCCCTCTGGTGACGCAGTACCCACATTCTCAGGGCGGGGCGGAGCAGAGGGCAGGTGGGGGCAGGCCTGGGACTCCGACAGCACCCATAGGGGACAGTGTCCTGGACCAAGCCCTGCGGGGAGGCGTACGTCACAGCCTCCCCGAGTGCCTGCAGCAATGGTGACCCCACCTGACAGGGAAACTGAGGCTCAGGAAAGGGAACCAACCAAGAGCTGGGACCCAGACCCTGGTCAGTCAGATCCCAGGGCACATGATAGGATGACAGTGCCAACAAACAGCCAGGTGTCCACCCACCCGCTCAACTGTCTCTCAGCGCCTACTGTGCGCCAGGTCCAGTGTGGCTCCACACATGCCTCATGGTGGAAAACAGCGCAGAGAGGTCAAGCCATTTTCCTGAAGCCACACAGTTGAGGCACCCACCCCTCATTGCACACAGTGGGGAGGGTCCAGAGGGAGCTGGGAGGACAGGCTCCTCCTGTTCCTAAGGACTCGATGGGGAAGCTGAGGCAGCTGTGCGCAGCAGCTGGACACCTCCTGTCTGTCCCTCTCCCAAGACTGGCAGCTTGGGTCGGGATTGATTGAAGGTCTCCCGGTGGAGGCTCTCAGAGCCTTGGAGTCTCATGAGAAGCCCAGAGAAGGGCAGTGAGTTGCCCAAGGTCACACAGCAGCAAGACGAGGCCCCAGGGCCTCCCCTCCCCAGACACACTGGGCTGGAGGAAGAAGCTCCTCAAGGAGAAGGAAGGAGAGAGGCCGCATCTTCCAGGCAGAGATTCCTCACGTCCGACGATCGCGTCATCGGCAGGGACACCGTCGCCCCCGGAGTCACCGTCCCCGTCCTTGATGACCTCATCTCTTGGCTGGGCCCCAGCACAGCGCCTGGTGCCTGAATCGATAGCTCCTGGCAGAGCCCAAGGCCCCCTGTCTTCCTGCCTCCCCCAGGCCCTGCCCAGCACAGCGGCCACCTCCCGCCTGCCACTGGGAGTCCAGGGAGCGCCCTGCTCGCGAAGGCTGGGAGCCCACCTGGGAGGCTCCGCTGAGCTCCACGCAGGTGCGAGAAAGCAGCCCCATTCCGATCCAGACAGCTGCCCACACCTCCGCCCAGCAGCGAGCCCACTCGAGCCCACTCGGCTTCCACGAGCCTGTTTCCCGCGCATGGGGAAGGGATGGATCCAACTCACAGAGGGGCAAACAGCGGGCACTTAATAGATGCTGCACCCTCCTCCCTGGAGTCTGGATGCTCAAACAGCATGTGCAGGGCCTTTATCCCAGCTGCCGTGGGAAGCGGGCAGCGTGGCCAGCGCCGGTCCCCCTTTGCAGATGGGACAGTGGAGGTTTGGGCCAGTAACATGGCAGCAGGCTTTGAACCCAGCACTTTAGGACTCAGAAACACAGCTCAAAGATAGGTCTGGTGGAGTGTGCCCATAATCCTACCTAATCAGGAGGCTGAGGCAGGAGGATTGCAAGTTCGAGGCCAGCCTCAGCAACTGAGTCCTATCTCAAAATATAAAGGACTGGGGGTGTAGGTCAGGGGTAAAACATCCCTGGGTTCCATCCCCAGTACTCCCATGCTAAGATGGGAGATGACCCTGGGCCACCTGAGCAGGCAGAGTGATCACAAGGATCCCCTAAAGGGAAAGAGGGAGGCAGGAGGCCAGAGTGGGCAAGAGGGACTCAAAGAGGCTGCTCCCCCATCTGTGCAAGTGGAGGAAGCAGCTTAAGCCAAGCTTCTAAAAGCCACAAAAACAAGGAAATGATTCTCAGAAGGAGCACAGCCCTGGGGTCACCTTGATCTGGGCCTCCTTAGACCTACTTGGGAATTCTGACCTCCAAAACTGGGGAGAGAATCGGTGGGTGGTTGAAATTGTCATGTTGGTGATCATTTGTCACTGTGATAATAGGAAAATAACGTAGATGCCACGCCAGGTGAGGTCCCTAGGATCAGGGAACATGGGGCACCTCTCCCAGGGGCCTCCTCTCCCCCTGTGATGGTGCATTCCTAACCTGCATAGCTGTGGGCACAGCGGTGACCTCGCCTCACTCAGAGCCTGGTGAACACGCGTTGATGGAGGAACGAACTCAGCTCAGCTCAGGTGCCATTCACTGACTGACCTGAGCTGGCCTACCTCCTTGCCTTAGTGACTCGTCCAGATCAACCAAGACACATTCTCTCAGAGAATGGTATCTTCCTTCCCTAGGAGCTGGCACAGAAATGGTCCAATCTTTAGAAACCCCAGAACCTCAGCTGGAAATTCTTTCAGTGAGGGCTGGAGCTGCCGCAGCCCCTTTGCCATCTTGAGGGAATTCAAATCTGGAGGAGGAGGGGCAAGAGAATCACTAGTCAGAGAGGATGAGGCCTGGGCTGGAACAAGGGCTATAGAGAAGACAGAGGAGGCAAAAAGAAGGAATTCAGAAGGCCCTCTGGGGACCTGGAGCTCCATGCTGCTGAAGGAGGCAGATGGCCCTCCCCTTCACCCAGTCTGTTCCGCCCTGGCCCCGCTCTGTCACTGAAACACGCCAGGCACGTGGGGCCTTTGCCCAGGCTGTGCCCTCTGCCTAGAACTCTTACTCTGACATTTACTTGGTTCCTACCTCTTTCTCCTGCAGGTCTTTGACCAAAGCCACCTTCTCAGGGAGTCCTTGACAATAGTGTCACTGGGAAAGTCCCTGACCACCACGTCCACAGTTGCCATAGCAGCACCCCCGTTTCCTACCTGGCTCTGCTCAACACTTCCAAGCAGGGCCTTTTCGTTACCTCCCCGTGTTGTCAACTGACCACAGCTCCCTCAAGGCAGGGACATCCTGTGCCCCGTTCCCCGGCCTGCAACAGCTCCTACTCAGAGCAGCTGGGAAAATCCGCACTTCAGACAGAACCAAGGACCTTAGCGGGGAGGACTCCTCCTCCGTGCTCACCCCAGTGCCGGGAACACGCTCTGGGGTGCCCCGCCACCCCCAGAGTCCTGGGCCCATGCAGCCAGGCCCTGTGCAGTCTGCTAACAACCTGAGCCTGAACCGAGCAGGTATTCCTGGGCCCGGCCGCCCCTGGCCCCAGGCCCTGTGTGCACCGGCCCGGGGATTCCGGGAGCTGAGCGAGCAGCCTCAGGCCCAGAGACGCTGCCCACCAAGGGCACCGAGACACCTGCTGCAGACAGATGCGAGAATCTCGGAACCACGCGATCTTGAAAGCCAAATTGTTTCCACGCAGCTCATGCTGTTCCTGCAAACCTCAGACGCAGCGCTCTGCACATTTCCAGACCTCGGAACCCTCCAGAAAGGCCCCATGAGACTGTGCTGTAGCAGTCAGCTAGCAAACCCCAGGGCCATCCTCTCCTCTCCTTGATTCTTCATCTGGGCTCCCAGAAGATTCTTGTTGGCACCATCTCTGGTATCTAGAAGTGGTCATGTGATTACACTCCCATCAGTGGGGCATAAGCAAAAGTGTCCCCTATCAGTCTCTAGAAGCCTTTCTGAGAAGACATCTGATACCCACACTTTGCTCCTTTTTCTTCTTCCCTCCTTCCTCCAGCCTGATACCTAAACTCAGATGCGATGGCTGGAACTCTGGCAGCCATCTTGGACCATAAGTGCAAACTCTCCTCCTTGGTTTCGTGGAACCAGGTGCTAAAAGGAGGTTGGTTCCCTTGTCAGACCTGTGCCACCTTCAGCAAGGTGCAAATATGAAGGAAATGCCTCTCTTAAGCCAGTGCTCTTTGGGGTTTTCAGGGTTTGCAGTCCAACCCTTCCATTGTATACAGGACACACCTGAGACCTGAGTCAGGCATTGATCTGTGTGAGTCTAGACAGTGAGTCAGGGTAAACCCAGGGCATAACTAAGGATCCCGCCTTGCCCTCTTTTACTAGGTCCAAAGTCCCCATTCTTCAATTTCACACTGGCCAGTCCCTTGCCTCTGTCCTACCCATGATAGTCTGGGCTCTGCCAATGCCTCCCACATAGGGCTAGATCCACACCTCCTGCGCTTTAGTGGTCCCACTTACCTGCCTCCATGTCCCATTATATTGCTTCCCCTAGGACCCAGGATTCCTGACCTCTGATTCACCATTAAATATGAGGATAGCTGGGTGCAGTGGTGCGCGCCTATAATTCCAGCAGCTCAGGAGGCTGAGGCAGGAGGATTGCAAGTTCAAGGCCAGCCTCAGCAACCTAGCAAGATCTTGTCTCAAAATAAAGTATAAAAATGGCTTGGGGTGTGGCCCAGTGGTTAGGCAACCCTGAGTTCAATCCTTGGTACCCAAGAAAAATATCTGAGGATGAAAGGTGCTCAGGGCCCCCAGCTCAGCCCTGGAATGGTCACTGAGAGACTGCCGCATACCTCAGGTGGCAGGGAAATGACTTCCTCCCAGACAGTCCAGCCTGGTCCTGCCGAGCTCAGCTTGGGAACCTGGACCTCTCACAGGGCTGACCTCAGGCTCTGTGTGGGTCCCAGCAATACCCGCTGTGCTCACCCAGAGACAGAAACCCGGGCTCCCTGAGGCCGCTCCTCAGCAGGTTCATGGGCTTCTGCTGCCTTGGTACTCTTAGAACTCTGCCCCCAGGGACAAGGACAAACTCCCTGATGACCATCTCAAGCTTTGGGTTTTTATTGCAGCAGGCAGGAGACAGGGAACTATGACACCTGTCCCAGGCCCCAGAGGGCAAAGGAAGGGACTCAGGCCATGTTGAGCCCTAGCTACGTACTGTGAACGAGCACTGAAAAAAAAATTTAAACCAGGTATTCAACCTGGGGGTGCTTAACCACTGAGCCTTTTAATTTTTATTTTGAGACAGAGTCTCACTAAGTTATGTAGGGCCTCGCTAAGTTGCTGAGGCTGGCCTCAAACTTGCCATCCTCCTGCCTCAGCCTCCCAAGCTGCGCCCAGCCTGAGTGCTTTTCATATAGCATCTGCTTGAATTTCAAAGCGATGATCTAAAGTAAGACCAACAGCTAAACCCATTTTACAGGTAAGGAAACCGAGGCACTCTGTGTACGCTGTCCAGGGTGGCTCACAGGTTCACCCCAGGTGCATCCTACAGCAAAGGCCTTGCTCTTTCCGGGCCTCGCCATGCCCCTGGAACCTGGAGCAGGTCCCTGCGGTGGGTTCTGAGCAGCCCCGCACCCTCACCCCGAGTCCCAGTCAGGACAAGACTCCAACTTGTAGGAGAAATTTTAAATGGGGGGAGGAAGAAAGTTTTCCTGGCCCCTGTGCATGCCTTAAGTATTTAAATTCTTTTTCATAATTATCTCAAATAGTAATTATTGCTGAAGCAGAGGCTGCTGAGGCGGGCAAGAAATCACCTGCCCTTGGCATTTTTCTCAAAAGTGGAAATGCTGACATTATTTTTGCGATTTGCTTCCATAGCTGTTTTCACTGTAAATACCACCTTAACCACAAGAAAAACACCCTGGGAGACACAGGAGGTATTCGAGGGTTTCTGAGGAATTATTCCAAGAGGGCTGTGGCTATGTCACAAGGACACAGAGAGAAAGGACTATGAAAAATTGCTTCCGCTCCAAACCAAAGCAAAAGTGCACCTACCGGGAGGGTTTTGCTTTCAGGGGATGGGTTCTCAGGTGCACCCCAAGCCCCGTTCCTCCTCTCTGCATCCACTTTCCAGCTGTGCCACCAACACCACCTCCTGACCCTCCGGGGCTGCCTGCTCACCAGAAACACATCACACATCCCAAAGAACATAAAACTCAAGGGGCTCCCTTGCAGGCTCCACGGAAGATGAGGGGTCCCCCGGCTCCCATGGGAAGTTCTAAGAACTCAAACAGGAGAAGGGACCAGGTTGTCAAGATTCGCAGTTCCTCATCTGACAGTGTTTGCACAAGGGAAGTTGGTGGATGGGGAATGGGACACCAGAGGCCACCACATGAAAAGTCTCTGTCCTAGAAAAGAAGGAATCCTATGACGCGATAGGGCCAGGAACAGCATCCCAGATTTCAGCCCCAAGTCTGTCACAGGGCGGGTGACAGGCTGCTCACCCTCCTTGGCCCTCAGCATCTTCTTCTGTCAAATGGTCAGGTGGTTCCAAAGGGGCCTCAGCACCTATCACCCTAGCAAGTCCATGTTGGGCGAGTTGCCCAAAGCCACACAGTTCATCTGCTGAGCCTCCTATGACAGCCAGCCAGTAATGTCACTAAGTGCCTCCCGCGTGTCCCCTACAGATGAAGCCATTCCCATTTCACAGATGCAGATTCAGATTCACCTCCCCTGAAAGTAGTGGGGCTGGAAGTTCGTAGGTGCTGTTCCTGCTGACCAGGGGACAGAGAGAAGCAAAGCGAGGTGGGGTGCAGAGAGTGGAGAGGAGGGGTGTCGTCCGCAGCCCCGCTGCCCAGGAGTCCCCAGAGCCCGCTCTAAGCCCCCGGCCGCGGTCAGCGGTCCCAGCTGCGTTCTCTGCTGCCCCCGTGTGGTCGAAGGGGTTGGTGCAGCTTTCGGAGCTCGAGTGACGGCCGTGCCTAGAGGGACGGCAAGAGGGGCACAGGGCTTTCCTGGCGTCACATTCACCCCACCCTCGCCACATCGGTCGCCTTGTGACAAGCCAGGACATTTTCCCTTCTCAGCCTCTGCCCTTGCAGGGCTCTCCGCCCGGGTCACTGTCCCCCAGGCTTTTGAAATCACTCAGCTTCGGGTCATTGACCGCTCCTCTGTCTAACCCAGGCCCACTCCCTGTTGCCCTCTGTCCCCAGCCCTGCTCTATTGTTTATCTTCCTATTTGTCACCATCTAACGTCACATTATGATAGTGTCTGTTGACTGTCATCTGCAGAAATGCGTGTGGCCTGGGTGTGCCTCATGGAAGGGACACGTGGGTGTGGCTGTCCAGACCTGTGACCTTAGGCTTGTTCCCTAGCCTCCCCAGCTTCAGTTCCTCTCAGGTGGGGCGACTGAGACTGGCCACCTGCCCTGCCAATCACAAGCACCGCCCCACCTGACCCCCGCTCCTCCAGCCTCCACCTCCTCCCTGCTGCCACTCCCCAGATGGCGCCGGCAGTGGGGACCCCCAAGGGCATCGAGAGCCACTTCCATCACCCACCTTTCCAGGATGGCCTCTCCTCTGGGGGGAAAGGGAAGGCCTGGCCCTGTCTCCCCCAGATGTCCTCTCTTGCTATGCAAAAAGATGGCAGAGACAGCTAACCGCATTTACTGAGCACCTGCTGTATGCCACGTCCCATCAGAACATCAACCCATTTTACAGGCAGGGAGACCGAGGCCACAGCATTCAGCAGCTTCCCAGGCTGTCCAGCTGGCCCTTGTCCCCAAGGCCACAGTCTTGACCTGACAACAGACTGCTGCTCTACAGTTCAGCCTCCTGGGGACTCTTGGTTACCTTTTCTTCCCAGAAACAGAAAGGACTGATCCAAATAGCTCCTTAATGCTGCTGGGTATCTGAGAGAACTCAGCTTCCTGCCAGGCTGAGGCAGGGGGTCTCAGGTTCAAAGCCAGCCTCCCCAACTTAGCCAGGCCCTAAGCAATTTAGTGAGACTCTGTGTCAAAATAAAATATAAAAAGAGCTGAGGATGTGGCTCAGTGGTTGAGCGCCCCAGGGTTCAAACCCTGGTACCAAAAAAAAGTAAATAAATAAATAAATAAATAAATAAAATCTCAGTTTCCTGAGCATCTGCTCTTCCAATTGCTATGTCTCTGGGTTGCTGAGCCCAGGAGTCCGGCTCACTGTGATGAAAGATAGTAGCCGTCAATCCCCAGTCCAGGCTGTGTCAGACCTCACCGTGACTGATCCCCATACCGACGTTCTCAGCATCCCCATCCAACAGGAGAGGAAACCTAGGCACAGAGAAGTTAAGAAACCTGCCTAGGGTCACACAGCTAGGAAATAGCAGAACCAGGATTTGAGCCCTTATAGTTTGGCTCCAAGGCTTGAGCTGATCGTGGCTGCACTGTGCTAAAACTCGGAGGCTCTGAACTTTGGCAGTGAGATCTGAAAACACCAGTATTAGATGCGTGCGGATGAGTGATTCCCTTAGTGGGATGCTCCTGACCTCCACACTGCTTTCCGGGAAGGCTTCAGGGTCCAGAGCTCCCTGGTCACCTCTGCCTTTCGGCCAAGTGGCCTAAGACGCCCTGAGCTCGCTCTCTCCTCTCTCTCTCTGTCTCTGTCTGTCTGTCCGTCTCTCTCTCTCCTCTCTCTCTGCAGGTGCATCCCCTGAAAAGTGCCAGGGGAGGTGACTCCCAGGGGAAGTCACCACGCCAGGTGCTGCTCCCTGTGACACGCTTATGGGTGCCGTGCAGAGGGACCTTGGCCTCTCCAGCGACAGGGTGAGTGGGCAGACGCGGTGCGGTGGGCGGGAGCCCGCGCGGCACATGCGAGGCCCGGGACCCGCGCGTTCCGCGGCGCCGCAGCGCCCCCTGGCGGCCGCGGGCGGCGGCGGCCCTGACCTTGGGCGCGGGCGGCTCCTTCCTGCGCGGAACCGGGACCGCCGGGGGCCGCGGGCAGGGCGCGCCCCGGGAAGAGGAAGAGGCGCCCAAGGCCCGGCCCGGCCCGGGCTCAGGGACAACGCGGGCCGCCGGCGGGCGAGCGGAAGGCGACAGGCAGGGGAGGGACGGGCGCCGGGGGGCTGAGCCTCGCCACCTGCTGGTGGAGGGGACTGAGTCCGCCCCGGAGGCCCGGCGACCCCGTCCGGTGGCTCCAGGCCAGGGCAGCTCGGGGAACCGCTCTGAGATCGCGGCGGAGCGACAGGGACCACACCCCGAGCCCCGGGGTCGCGGACGCTGGCTGCGCTGCGTCCCGGGAGGCTCAGCAGCCCTGGGACCCGCGGTGGCGGGGACGCGATCCCTCGAGCGCTCGGCGATCGCACCCGCGTCCCCGCGCTGCTTTTAGCGCGGCCCGGCCGCCCGTGCACCCGCCGGACGCTCGGGACCCGGAGCAGGGACGGCGCGGGCCGAAGCGGCTCCCAAAGCCACCGCCGGGGACTCAGGCGCTGGGCGAGACGCCCCGCCACCCACACGGGGCATCCGCCCGCTCCCCTGCCCTGTCACTGGAGGTGGGGACGGGTGGGGACCCCGCGTCCCGCTCCCCGGCGCTCAGACTTCAGGCGGCTCCGGCCGGAGCGGGGAGCCGGGGGCGGGAGGAGGCGCCCGGACCTAACAAAGGAGAGGACGCCGCCGCCGCTGGTGTCTGTTTCCATGGCAACCGCTCCTCTAGGACAAAAGCGAAGGACTCAAACCTTCCCCGGTCGCCTTGCCTTAGCAGGCTGCGAGGGGGAGCCCAGGCCTTGAGGTTCAGATGGGGAAACCGAGGCCCAGGGAGGGGCAGAAAGTTTCTGCAAGTCCCACCTCCTGCCCCAGACACCCAGCTTTCCCCCTCATAATACCCATAGGAAGCCCCAGAGCATCAATGCACGCCTAGGAATAGAAAATAATACCAGCCACTAAGATGTGCTCTAAAGAAAGCTCCAAAAGGTAATGGGAGAGAACAAAGCCAGGCGCGGTGGCGCACGCCTGAAATCCCAGCAGCTCGGGAGGCTGAGGCAGGAGGACGGCAAATTCGAGGCCAGCCTCAGCAACTTAGTGAGGCCCCAAGTAACTTCGCAAGACCCTGACTCAAAATAAAAAAATAAAAAGGGCTGGGGATGTGGCTCAGCGATTAAGCACCTCTGGGTTCAGTCCCCAGTACAAAAAAAGAAAAAAAGAGAATGAGAGATGGGGGCAGAGAGGGCGTCTTGAAGATATGGTGGTCAGGGAAGAGGTGACAGTGACTGAAACCAGACTGTCAGCAAGAGAAGCAGTCAAGTGATTGGGCTCTGAGGGTCCAGCACCCAGGGCTGAGCTGTGATTGGATGTGGGGTGCTAGGGAGGAGCAGGGAGGGAAGAAGTCAGGTTCTGGAATGTTCTGGGACCCCACAGGCAGGACTCTCCCAGGACTTGGATATGGGGGGTGAGAGAGGGGAGTCAGGCTTCTGTAGATCTCAACCCGAGCAACTGGGGGACCACCTGCGCCATTTCCCCTGCATCCCAGAAGCTCAGGCGCACCTTTCCTCCCACTCGAATCCCTTCCACCGAGACCTCTGGACTCAGTTTCCCTCCAGCCATGAGTGGGATCGTATGAGAACAGTCCAGTAAAAGCCGTGGGGAGACGGAAGAAGAGATTCCCAGAAGAAAAAGGACACATTCACTTATGTCCTGTGGACAC
Organism: Aplodontia rufa; assembly: GCA_004027875.1. Classification (NCBI taxonomy): domain Eukaryota; kingdom Metazoa; phylum Chordata; class Mammalia; order Rodentia; family Aplodontiidae; genus Aplodontia; species Aplodontia rufa. Next base: position 12,898 of record PVKS010031856.1, read on the forward strand.
ACCCACTGAGGGACAGGGGGTGGCTCTAGATTACAGCCATTTACAGTGGAGGATGCTGAAGCCCAAGGAGGTCACGCCAACTGACGCGCTTAGTAGGACAAAGGCTGCCTTCCCATCAGGTCCTGTCAGCTGCAAGCCTTCTCCTCCACGGCAGTGGTGGCTTCCCAGGGGAGTTCCCGACGCCAGCAGTGACCCGGTGACATGTCCAGGATGGACCAAACTTCAGTAAGGCTGGTATCTCTGAACACCTTCTGCTCCTCTGCCAATGTCCCCCTCTGGGGTCAGCTCTGTGTCCCCAATCTCTGCTGCAGTATGGCTGAGCCCCAGCTGAAGGGTCGATGACCTGGTGACCTGGTCTCAGGGTTGGAGCACCAAGGCATAAATTCTAACCTAACTGACAGTGTCCTGGAGCAGGCACAGGGGCCCTCCTGTCCCCTTCCTGTCCCCACCCTTCCTGGTGTGTTTCACGGGGTCAGAGTCTGGGGGCGGGCAATGACAAGCCAGCCGGGCTGGACCAGCCTTGAGCTTCCAACCTGATAGATGGAGAGAAACGAATGAGGACTGGCCCTGGACTGACCTCTAGGGCCACGGCGGGCAGAGCCGAGCAGGAAGGAACCCTCAGGTGCTTGACCCTCGGAAGCATCCAGGGAGAAATCTGGAGTGGGTTGGTGAGAAGAGAGTCCTTAGAAGGACCCCCAGCCCCAACTGCTGCCCCCACCACCAGCTCCACCCCTCCTTCAGGTCTGGCTGCAGCCTGGACACGTCACACACCGCTTACCTCCTGAAGAGCTGGGGAAAGCCCGCCCTTTGTCAGGCAGCTCATGCCTGGGAGCCGGAAGTGCATAGAAAGTTGTTTATCCATTCAACATCGATTATGCCTCCTTTATGCTGCACCTGGTGCTAGCTGTGGGGATGCAGAGATGACATCCATGGGTAAAGACAGTGGAGGAGGGTGCTATGTGGGGCACTCAGAGCTGGGCACTGCAGGATGAGTAGGAGTTTGCCAGGCACTCCAAGAAAAACGTGCAGAGTGGACAGAGGGGCTCAGAGGGAGATAAGGGCTGGTGGTCAGAACCCTGAAGCCCACGGAGGTCTGTGGATCTGGAGTTAGATGATAAGGTGATGGGTGGGATTTACACAAGGAATGGACGGACACTGAGGCCACCTCTATGAGGTTGGCTGCAGACATCCTCCCTAGCAGGTAAGGAGGCTGAGGCTTCCCAGCCTCTCATCAAACATGGCTGCTTTCCTTCTGTGGTCCTGAGCAGAACATTCAACCTTTCTGGGTCTCAGTTTCTGCATCTGCAAAGTGGGGGTGATCATGCCGGGCAGGATGAGTTTGGGGAGCCATGAAGGACAGGATGCAGCTGTCCTGTCCCCCTCAGAGGCTGCAGGGCAGATGGTCCCGGACCCCGAGCCATCCCTAGGTTTGGCTGGGCAAGGTCTCCCTGAGGGCCGGAATGAGCAGGCTGCACACAGAGCTGTAGGTCAGGGTCAGGCATCTGGCACTGCTAGGACCCCACACACACCTGAGATGCCATCCACTGGTTGCCCACACTCAGGTCCTCATGTCCCCTCCCACAGAGAGATGCAAACATAGCCATGATCTGCAGATCAGGGCATAGAGCAGCTGTCGTCCTGTGTGCTTGGAGGACGGTCCCAGTGTCCACCTGCTGTCCCAGCCTCCCAGCCCCCTTATCAGCAAGAGTCTAGACTCCTTTGACAACTGGGAGCATCTGAAAGTCCTTGAACACCAATTAGATGTAAATTAGTTATCAAAGTGCTAGACGGTATTAGTTTTCCATGTGGCTTTCATTGCTCTGACACTTGGTTGTGCAGGTGGGTGCTGGGGTTTGAACCCGGGTCCTTGCGCATGCCAGGCAAGCGCCATAACCGCCGAGCCACCGCTCCAGCCCGAGTAGAACGACCCAGCGGCCGGTCTGCGCCTGCGCGGCCCCAGCAATCCCACCCGCTGCCGCCAGGTGCCGCTGCGCGCACGCGGTGGCTGGGAGAAGCCTTCGCACCCGGGAGCTCGGGCCGGCGCCTCAACCAGCCAGGTCCTTAAGGCTCTGGGCTGCCAGCACCCAGCGTCCTCTCCTCTGCTCCCTGCGACTTATCTCTGCACGGATCACTCCCACTCTGCACCTTGGAACTTCCGATGCTGTCCCCAAACCTTCACAGCTCAGCACCCCACCCGGCCCTGCCTCTCCACCTGGTTAATCCCAGCACCTTTAGAACCCCGGAGGCAACACCTCCTCCAGGAAGCTTTCCTGCTCTAGGACACTTGCCGGCGTCTGAGCCCCTCCCAGGTGCCATCGAGCCCTGCAGTTTCCTCACCAATCCAGTGACTGTCATAAGCTGTGTCCCCTACCTGTTTCAGAGCACTGCCCCATGCACACTGGGCTGTGAGTTTCAGAGGTCAGCTAGGGCAATGTAAAGGTTTGTGCTTTGGGGATTTTTTTTTTTATGTTGTTTCGGTTTGGTTTTTGTACCCAGGATTGAACCCAAGGGCACTTAACCACTGAGCCACATCCCCAGCCCTTTTTATTTTGAGACCCCGTCTCGCTAAGTTGATTAGAGCCTCCCTAAATTGCTGAGGCTGGCCTCCAATTTGCAATCCTAAACTAAACTTATTCTTTTTAAGAGCACAGCAAAACTGAGTGGACGGCACAGAAAGAGGAGTTCCCCTGGACCCTCTGCACCTCGCATGCACCGCCTCCCCTCCTCCCAACACCCCACCCGAAGCGATGCAAGCTCTGCAGCCGATTGGCCTGTACTGACACATTGCCACCCGCAGCCCACAGATTACTTCGGGGTTCACTCTTGGTGTTGCACACTCCATGGGTGTGGGAAAATATACACTATGTATCCACCTTGGTAGCAGAGTCCTGCTCAGCCTATTCCGCCCTCCCCTTGAACTCCTGGCAACCTCTGATTTTTTATTTTTTTATTTTTTTGTACTTGGGTTTGAACCCAGGGGCATTTAACCACTGAGCCACATCCCCAACCCTTTATTATTAATATTTTTAATTTTGAGACAGAGCCTTGCTAAGTTGCTTGGGGCCTCACTAAGCTGCTGAGGCTAATTTGAACTTGCGATCCTCCTGCCTCAGCCTCCCCAGACACTGGGATCATACCTGGCTGCTCTGACCACATTTCTTACTGTCTTTTTTCTGACTGTCATATAGTTGGATTCTTACAACCGTGGGCTTTGCACATTGGCTTCTTTAACTTAGTAAAATGCACTTAAAGTTTCTCGGCATCACCTCGTGATTGACAGTTCCTTTCTTTTTCGGGGCTGAATAAGATCCCATTGTCTGCGCGAATTATCATTTTTTTTCTTTTGCTATTGTCTCGTTTTGTGGTACTGGAATCAAACCCAGGGGCAATTTACCTTTGAGCTACATCCCCAGCTCTATGTATTTATTTAGAGACAGGGTCTCGCTAAGTTACTTAGGCCCTTGCTTATTTGCTGAGGCTGGCCTCCAACTTGCAATCCTCCTGCCTCAGCCTCCCGAGTGGCTGGGATTACAGGTGTGAGCCACCATGTCTGGCTCTACAGCTGTTGTTGTTCTCTAATTCATCCAGCCCCTGAAGGACATCTTGGTCGCTTCCAAGTTGCTTCAGTTATGAGTAAAGCTGCCATAAACAGCTGTGCGTTTTTTTTTTTTTTTATGGAATTAGCCTCCGACACATGCGGGCACATCCTAGGGAACACCACTGTCAGATCAGATGGTAAGAACAGGTTTAGCGGTGCAAGAAACTGCCCAGATGTCTTCCAACGTAGCTGTATAACCAATGTGCATTTCCACAAGCAATGAATGAGATTTCCTGTTGCTTCCCAGCCCCGCCTGCCCTTGGTGTTGGCAGGGTTTGGGTTGGAGCCGTTCTGATAGACATAATAGTCGCCCCTTATGTGGGGGGAATGTATACCAAACCCCCAGCACGCACCTAGAATCACAGAACGCACCAAGCCCTAAGACACTGCGTTTCCCATGCCCACTGCTTATGAGAAAGCTCCGTTTATAAATTAACCCCGCTAAGAGATTTGCCACCATGGCTCACGACGGGACAGTCGTTAGACAGCATAGCAGAAGTTCTGTAAACGTGGCCTCTCGCTGTGGCTTGCAGGAAGGACCCCACGCTTCTCTACAGGATGTCTGATCCGCCAGCCTTGCTTCTGCGCTTTGGGGCTACTCAGGGTTCAAAGGTCACTGTGACGTCATGAGGGCCACTGAGTCACTGACTAAGGAACAGGTCACGGAGAACAGAATGGATGCCCTGGACAGGAAGAAGATTCGCAGCCTGGGCAAGACGGAGCAGGGCAGAGCAAAACTCCATCCTGCTCTCCAAATGGTTCAGAATTTTAAACTTATGAATCATTTATTTCTCAATCTTCCATTTGCTTTCTTTCCACCCTTTGGTACCAGGGATTGAACCCAGGGACGCTTAACCACTGAGCCACATCCCCAGCCCTTTTTATTTTTTAAAATTTTAATACAGGGTCTCACTAAATTGCTTAGGGCCTCGCTAAGCTGTTGTGGCTGGCCTCAAACTTTTGATCCTCCTGCCTCAGCCTCCTGAGTCGCTGGGCTTACACACATGAACCACTGCACCTATTCCATTTGTTTTGCTAAAACTGAAGAAAGCAAGACCCTGGGTAAGGTGGACTCCCACAGTTTCTACTTCACTGTTTACACTGGCAACTCCCTAATGACATACGATACTGAAAATCTTCTCATATACTTACCTGTGTGAGGCTTATTTACCTTTATAAAGTGTCTTCAGATCGTCACCCGTGTTTAATGAGGTTGTGCATTTTCTTACGACTGCTTCTTAAGAGTTCTTTGTATCCCTTAGATAACAATCCGATGTGTCTTTTGCAAATATTTTCTCCCACTCTGTGGCTCATCCTCACTCCCCTAAGCAATGAACTTCTGTGATCCTTCACAGAGTTTGAATTCCTGTGTGACTTTCAGCAAGTCACACGCTCGCTCTGAGCCCAGAGTGCATTTCTGTAAAACAGAGACGGAGCCCCTCTTTCTGGGTTGCAGAGGGATGAAATGAGCTCTTAACAATACCCAGCTCCCCTCACCCCTCAGGGGCTGCTGGGTAGCCCTTGGTGACACGCAGCTGTCCGGGGGGTGGGTGCACCTTACCCGTTTTCCCACTGTGAAACCTGCAGCCTCAATGTACTCCCATCTGCGGTGGGACACGCCCAGAGGCCATCAGGGCCAGGGACACACTTGTGACTCAACTAACCCACGTCCCTTGGATCCACCACTCCTGACACAGCTTCCAATACCCACCCCACAGGTCCCCCTAGACCTCCGGAGTCTTCTTCTTCACTATGCTCTTCCATCCAGCCGCCTCAGGGCCCGGTGTGAAGCCTCAAAGGTGCTCTTTCCGGCCACCAGAGACACCGTTCCCCGCGCCCAGCTGGCGAATCCAGCCCTCCGCCAGGGTCAGGGGCGCTGCGGCCACAAGGGGGCACCACAGCCCCGCAGCTGCGCCAGGCTCGGGGGCGCTGGAAGGAGCCGCTTTCGCCCGGGGTCCCCGGAGCCGCCGGCCCCAGCAGCCCGCGTCTCGGAATCCGGGAGGCGGCCCGGGTGCCGCCGCGAGGCCCCTGCGTCCTGGAGGAGCGCGCGCCCCGGCCGCTGTCCCCGCTCTGCACCCGCAGGGGCCCGGGAAGCGCCTAGAGCACACCAGCCTCCGGGGTGTGACACCGAATGTCACATGTCACAACACAGCAATTACGCATGATGTGCACCGTGGAGCAGAAAAGAAGAACTTCACAAGGAGCCTGAGCAACAGCTCCGCCAAGGGGCCAAGGTCAACCTCACCAGCCACGAGTCACGTCGATGGCTGTAGGGTGACCTGATGGAAGGGCGGCTCCTGCTGGGGTCTTCCTCCCCAGACGCCCACAGCCCACTCCCACCGCGAGAAGAGCGGCAGAGACCCGAACAGCAGGTGTCCTGTGATGCACCCTGGTCCCCAGCACCCTCAAGCTCATGCCCAACAGGGCAGGTCTGAGAAGTGCGGTGATTCACTGTCACCTGCTGCCCTGGACGGGGTCTGGGCTGAGAAACGGGTCCTTGGTCTTCATCCCCAATTCCTGGCATGCAACTCGTGAAATTCTTGGAACCGCTGAATGTTAAATGTCTTTTTGCACACTAGCAGGATGACGGATGGCCAACGGCCGCGTGTGTGGTCACGACGGAGCTGGTCCCAGGTGAAGGACGGAGGCAGGAAGGGTTGGAACCAGCAGCCCACACCAGTGGATCACAGCACCCAAGGACATCAGACCTCGCAATGAAGCCTCCACATAAACCCAAAAGGACAAGGTCTGGTACCAGAATGAACAGGGGCTTCCAGCAGGTGACCAAGAACACGTCCAGCAGCCAGGAGGGTGGTGTACCCAAGTCCCTGGGGACAGGAGTGCCTCTGTGTGCTTGGTGACCTTTGAGACCTTGGGGTTTTTTTTGTTTTTGTTTTTGTTTTTTGTACCAGGGATTGAACCCAGGGGTGCTTAACCACTGAGCCACATCCCCAGCCCTTTTTATTTTTGAGCCAGGATCTCACTAAGTTGCTGAGGCTGGCTTTGAACTTGTGAACCTCCTGCCTCAGCCTCCCGAGCTGCTGAGATTACAGGCATGCACCACTGTGTCCAGCTTACTTGTATCCTTTAATACATCCTTTGTCGTGCGTAACTGGGTAAACCAATCCCATGACTGCCCCAGTCAATTTGTTGAACCCAAGGAGAGCATCGTGGGGACCCCGGTTTACACCTGGTGAATCAGAAGCACAGCATAAGCCGGAGCCTGCGGCCTCCAGTTGGCCTCTACAGTGGAGGGACAGTTTTAGGGACTGAGTCCCCGACCTGTGGGATCTGAGGCTATCTCCAGGTAGTGTCAGAATTGAATGGAATTTGCAGACAACCTGCTTGGTGGTTGCTTGCGTGGTGGGTGGGGAAAATCCCCCACAGGTGGTGTCAGAACCCAGTAGCTGAGAGTATAGAAGATAATCCCAGCAACTCCGGAGGCTGAGGCAGGAGGATCCCAAGATTGAGGCCAGCAACGTAGTGAGTCCCTAAGCAACTTAGTAAGACCCTATCTCAAAATAAAGAATGAAAACGGCTAGGGATGTGGCTCAGTGGTTAAACACCACTGGGTTCAGTTCCCAGTGCCCCAAACAAAACAAAACAAAACAAAAAAAAAAAACTATCATGAAGGTCAAGGCCAAAATACAGATCAGAAGGGAACAAATGTTGAAGCTTCCATAAGACATCTAATAAAATGAGCACTAGGGAATTAGCTTTACCAAATGCAAAACAGGTGGGTGGGTTGGAAGAAGCAGATTTTCAAAGTGGTAGTTTTCAGCCTTTATTCATGCATCATCTCTGAGTTTCTGCCTGTTTCCAAATGCCATTGCTATCTGCAATATTTTTCTTCTTTATTTTTTAGGTGATATAAAAATGGTTCAGAATAATAAAAATGCTACAAAAAGATTATGTATATATATATATATATATATGTATATATGCACACCTGATTTCTAAATCTATTCCTAGATCACATACATGTGACAAAGGTGTTGGGGTGGGTACCTGGGAGGGGTGGGAATGTGGGTATTGACACAAACTCCAGGGACTGTGGTATAAATGAGTGTCAGCAAATTTAGTCCAAGCTCTTCAAACTCCAGCAGGGCGTGGGGGCTCCCAGTGACTTGGGAGGCTGAGGCAGGAGGATCGTGAGTTCAAAGCCAGCCTCAGCAACTTAGCGAGACCCCATCTCAAAATTTAAAAAAATAAAAATGAACATAAAAAGCTCTGGGGATGTGGCCCAGTGGTTAAGCACCCTTATGTTCAATCCCCAGTACCAAAGTTGGAGGGGAAAAGAATCTAAAGTCAGTGGGTCTGATGTAAACCAAGCCCGCACAAGCCCTGTGCATGCCCTGATAGGCCGTCCCTAGCACACTGGGTTCTGGGGTTTGGAAGAAGGAAGTTGAAAGGTTGGGAGGTGGTGGCCTGGGGACACCCGTGACATGGAACAGTGGCTTTGCTGCAGTTTCTGGAGGTAGGAGTTGCCAGAGGGACTTCGAAATGATGGACCTAATTCCTAAGGAGCAGGCTAACTGGAGCAGAAGGAAATGCAAAATAAAGAAAAAAGTAAAATCCTTCATCCTTTGGTTATTATGGTCTGGAACGGTTAAATGCACGGAAGGAGAGTGTGGGATGAGGTTCTGATGGTGGCCAAGCTTCCGGTCAGTCTGGGCCTCTAACTTTGGGCCCCTTCCTAAGTCAGACCCATTGGTGTGGATTCTGATGCTGGACCTGGGTAGATTCTGCTTGGCCTGTGGTGGCCGCTGTCCTCCAAGGGAAATGACATTGTGAGCGCTGCTCTGGATCAACTTGATCACAAGGAGAGCTGCCCGCGGGGGGGGGGGGGGGGGGGGGGGGGGGGGGGGGGGGGGGAGTCAAGGAGGGCGGTGCTAGGAATGATTGGCATGTGGGACAGCAAACTGAGAAGGAGACCCGCCCTAACTCAGGCGGCACCGTCCAATAGGCTGGGGGCCTGGATGGAACTTAAAGAGCGAAGCCTGCCCGAGGCTCTCAGACCCCTGCACCTTCAGACTTCCAAGGCAACTCTGAGAGCTGACTCCAGAGGGTTCCCAGGCCTTCCATCCCCGACGGGGGCTGTGTCCTTGGTTCCCCTAGTTCTGCGCCTCCAGCTTCTTGGACTGAGTAGCTATTGGTTTCTTCAGCTCTCCAACCTGCAGATGGCCATGCGGGGACAGTCCAGCTTCTGGTTGTGTGAGCCAATCTAATAAATCCTCTTGTTTCTATTTATTTTTGGTGGGGACTGGGATTGAACCCAGGGGTGCTTAACCACTGAGCCAGATTCCCAGTCCTTTCTATTTTTTAATTATTTTTTACTTTGAGACAGAGTCTCACTAAGTTATGTAGGGCCTCGCTAAGTTGCTGAGGCCGGCCTCGAACTTGTGATCCTCCTGCCTCAGCCTCCTGGGCTGCTGGGATTACAGGGGCATGCCACTGCACTGACACGAGTGATTTTAAAAACCTGCGTGTTCATCCTCCATATGAGGGGACAGCAAGAGTGGGTCCCCACTCAACAGCTTCGGACGCTGTTTCTGGGTGAACTGGGAAGGAGGGAGGTGGCTGGTATAACTGTACTTATTTCTTGTCCCCCTGAATCTCCTCTATGCTCCTTTTTTCCTACCTGATGCAGTGGCCCCAGGGTCAGAGTTGCAACCTCAGGTGCAGAAGCAGGGAAGAGTTGCAGGCGAGAAACTGGAACTGTACAGCTAAACCTTAGGTCAGAATTCCCAAGGGCCTGGAGGGCAGATGGTGTCTTCACCACCTCTGGCAAAACTGGGACTGCCAGCAGCAGAGATATTGCCTCCTGCTGAAAGAGCCCCCTAACTGTGCACTAGGTGACATCACCCAGAGTGGGAGGAGGCTGAGGGAGACCCTAGCTAGATGAGCACTGCTCCTGCGATCCAGACCAGAACAGTGGCCAAAGCTAATGTCCCTTCCAAAGCTGGACAGATGTGGTCACAACCGGAGTAGAGCAGCTAAGGGTAACTGAATGAATCAGTGGGTTATATGGCGGGGGAAATCCAATCTCATCTTAATCCACTATTACAGTGATCTCTTAGCTCCAGCCCAGCGTGGTGCTGCACCCCCTAATCTCAGCGCTCACCAGACTGAGGTAGGAGGGTGGCACGTTGGAGGCCAGCCTCAGCACTTTGCAAGGTTCTAAGGAATTTAACAAGACCCTGTTTCCAAAAAAAAGAATAAGAAAGCACTGGGGTTGTGGCTCAGGGGTCAAGTATCCCTGAGTGCAATCCCCAGTACCAAAAAAGAGTCCCACAGCAAGAGACAACATTGTCCACTTACATCAGTTGCCTGGAAAGATGTGCTATTTCTATCTTTCTTTCTTTCTTTTATTTTTTATTTTTATTTATTTTGCAGCCCTGGGGATGGAAGCCAGGGCTGATTCATTCATTCATTCATTCGCAGTGCTGGGATGGAAGCCAGGGCTGATTTATTCATTCATTCATTCATTTGCAGTGCTGGAATGGAAGCCAGGGCTCACTCATTCATTCATTCATTCATTTGCAGTGCTGGAATGGAAGCCAGGGCTCACTCAGTCATTCATTCATTCATTTGCAGTGCTGG